>NCVS01001820.1:27910-77777 GCA_003055095.1 Goniozus legneri | reverse complement strand
TATATATATGTATATAATGCGCGGACGGTATTCCGTCCGCGCATTGCCAAACTTTTCAGCAGATCGAGGCCAGGTCGAATCCAGGGAGAGAGAGAGAGAGACCCGGAATTGAAATTCTCAAATTTCATTCTTCGCTCGTGAAGATTTAAAGTGAAAGAAAGAGTCCTTGCACTTGGGACTTGTTCAACTATTCCGGAATATTTACCTCGGTGGAAATATGAATTCGAATCGAACGGGAGAAATCGAGAGAAATTATAACGCATTAGTCAAAGTCACGAGTTTCGCTCGAAAATAAGTTTCCCACTTGGATAAAATTGAGTTATACCCGGCTCGTTCTCGAATGTACGAAAAAATGACGAGGTATTGTTTCGCGGAAAAAGCTCGACGCTTATTTCGTAACTCTCTGCTTACAGGAGAAGTAGATTTCCTTCTCGTTTTACACGGACGTTCTCGTCGATATCCGCATGATGAGGAATTACGAGGAGCGAAATCCATTCGGACGTGTTGATACCGCACATAAAATGAGATATTTCGACGCGAATGTTCTCTAAAACCATCCCGGCCGAATGAAATTTATTCGCGCAACAATCGGCGTTTCTCGGTAACGGCGGACTTTCTTATCGCCGACATTATCGAGATTCTCTCGCGTAGCCGCGTCACATCCACCGAGTCATCAACGCCGAGAATCGCCATTTCCACGATTTTACTCCCGCCCTCTTTGTTTACTCGATACCGATGTCTCGACGGAGAGCTCGTAACGTTTTACATCGAAACCGTTAACTTTTCCAACGAAGATCGAAATACGCATCCTTCGTGGATGAAAATATGCCGTTACGTCCAAGTTTTGTGGAATTGCAAACTTTTTACGCCGAGTGAAATGTAAAAAAGTTTATCAAAGAGGTACGATAATTTTCAGTGCACACACACACACACACACATAAAATTCGAACAAAGAAAGTGTGGAATTCAGTCCTCGATCGATACCGATCGGGGGTACTTAAAGTTCGATTTTTAATTGGACCCGTGTCCTATAATTATGTTATTATCCTTCGAAGTTGGTAAGAGGGGGCATATCGGAGACAGAAACGGATTATATCACTGGCGCGGGGGCGAGAAATCGATTACACAAAATTAATACTTCAGACGCCAAGGACTACTTTTTTCCTACCCTGGGAAAGAAACTTGGTTGAATCAAAATGTACATTCCTGTGTTCCCTACACGTTAAATGTAAAAAATAATAACTGTAAATAAGATAATCGTCAATTCGAAGAATTATTTGTCAAACAAACCAAATTTTTCTAACAACTTTTTTTTAGCAAATTAACCCTCTATGGGCACATTTGGTCACATTTTAATTCATTGACATTTTACAAAATAATTAGTTTTTCATGAGATGCGGCGCAAAAATCTTAGCTCTATATAACGTTGCCAACACAACTAATACTAGTATGCAGAAAAAATGAAGCAAATTTTTTTTAAATCTAAAAAAATTTAAGAAAATAAAAAAATGAAAATTTGTTTTCATTTGCACATATAAGTTCATAATTTCTTATTTTTCGTTCACAAAATGTATTTGGAGTTGGAACAAAAATTCGGCCCATAGAGGGTTAATCACAGCTGGTGTCATCTTTGCGATTCCTGTTGCAATTGCATCCTTGCCCCTCTTTATATATTCGCCCCTCACGCGTATCTCATTTTTTTTTATCATTTCCCTCCTCCCCCTCGTCGTATTGGATTTGAGGCAAGAATAGCCAATATGATCGGATTTTATTCGCTCGTCCGCAACGCTCCGCCGATTGGCTGAAAAAAGTGGAGGTGGATGTCGGCATAAGCCGAACCCGAGATCGATCTTCGCATCATCGCAAGAATCGAGAATTATTATTCGTGGAATATAAAGCCCCAATTTCGTATACTCTCTGGTGAATAGAAGAGACAGGGCTCGTCTCGGATTCTTAATTATGTTACGAGCCGATTGCGCACGGTGGAAAATTTCGTATTCACGTGTATCGACTACCTGACGCAAGATTTTACTATTACTATTACTTTAAATCAAGAAACTCGGTAGTTTCGCGCCAAAGTATAAGAAAAGAAAAAAAAAGTATAAAAAAATTAATATATTACAACATGCAGGCTTTTGAATTGACAAATTTGTTGTGGCCACAAACATAAATAAACAATAACGCAAAAAAAATCAAGATTTTCAACTGTGCAGTGACGGTAGGTTCTAAGAAAAAAATTTATAAAAGAAAAAGAGAATGAAAAACTAAATAACGATTGTCTCGACGCGTACGCGAATAAATATTGAATCATTATAGGTGTAGTGAACAAACTCTTGCGTATAGCGTTCCAAAGAATACTCGCGTAATGGATTATTTAAATAGGTGTAGGAGCTAAGAAGTTGGAATTTTCGTCGACTCGTTCTTATTTTTAACGAGAGGAAATTTGAGAGAGGAAAGCAAAGAAAAGGTATAAAAATGAAAAAAATTCAAGTTCTTACAAATTTGCGTGATACTTTGCGCGAATTGCAATCTAACAATGGAATTGCGCATTAAACTATATTACAACAGCGACAGTTTGCCGGCAGATGTACGATATTATACCGAGTTTGCGAGTGGTATATAATACTAAAGTTAACTGCGGAGTCCTCTCTCGTATCCTCTCTTATATATAATATATATACGTATAAAGATATATTCACTTACATACGACGAGACAGGCAAGCCGATGTCTTGAGTTTTCATCACTTGTTATCGTACGCCTGAACAAGAGCAGAAAGTACAGCAAGCCGTATTAATCTTTGCCTTCCTGAGATTACACAGTCGCGCGCGGGATCAATTCAAAAGATGCTAATTCTTGTTTCCTTGAGAGAATAAGCTCCGAAAAATTATCACTCTCCCCCTCCGCCATCTTGAAGCGTCATTTTTCACAACCCGTTATTTAAACGAATTTGCACTGTTGCAATTGTGGTTTCCTTTTTCCTGAAAAAGAATACATAAATATAATTAGCGTATTGTTCTTAAAATTTTCTATTTCTAATGAGTTTTTCAAATTAGAGAAACTTACGATATTCTACGGAATTTTAAAAAAAGAACTATCACTGTAATACTTAAATTCAATTTGATCTATGAGATACTAATCGTGATCGGTGAAGGAGGTCAAATTCATTACTAAATTACGGCGCGAGTCAAAATCAAATCTAGCGTATTACTGTTGGTCGATAAGGCAGTTTAGAAGTTCTCTCGTCGATATATTGATTGATATGCATTTTGAAATGACATTCTATCGCAATTAATTTTTCCGGTTAATTTTTTTGGTTATTTTTTGGAATAATACGTATTGATGTATATATATATGAGAAATGAAATTCTTCTGAATTTATAACAATTCGTACGTTATATTGACATCTACGGCAGTACTTTTCGATAACATAAACGAAACAGCTATGAAGAGAGTGATTTTATTTCTGAATGGAACTGACGTGAACGGAAAGGTGCTTTTTCTCATGTACCTGCCAAAAAATACCGCTTCTTACTATTGATTCGATGATTATTTTTATCAATAATGAAATAATGTACTTGTCGTATAAAATTTATTTTAATAAATGTGTCTAAAGTTTAATGGAGTAGTTGATTCTATTATTATTGTATTTTATTGTTGCTAAACATCATTTTGTTTCTAACATTCATTGGCATTTATATTACATCTCAGGTATTTTTGGTGACTCATTCATTAGAAGATTTGCTAGTGTCGGTCAGTGCCAAATTTAAAATCAATGCTAAGCGTTTATTCACGCCGCAAGGAGGAGAGATAGATGACATTAAATTAATAAGGTATAATCTCTCCACTTTTATAACAAATTTGAATCTAATCAAGTTCTGTATTGTCGATAGAGACGACGATGTATTATATGTCTCGAATGGAGAAAATTTCATACCAAAACACGAAATACCCAAATGCAGAAGTTTTGGTAATCCTTCCGAATGGATAACTTTGAATGTAGGTGGTCGGTACTTTACAACGACAAGAGATACATTAACGAGAAAGGAACCAATGAGTATGTTAGCACGGTAAATATAGTAATCTATCGAATCTTTATCATTGTTCTAAAAAATATCTAATATTTCAAAACTTTAGGATGTTTAGCGATACAGAAAATACATTTATGCAACCTAGCCTCCAGGATAAAACTGGGGCATACTTGATCGACAGAAGTCCTACGTATTTTGAACCTCTATTGAACTACCTAAGACATGGTGAAATGATTCTGGATTCTAATGTGAATATCGATGGTACACTGACAGCAAATGTTATGAATCTATAGCGATAAACTCAATTTTATTATTGTGTTATATTCATTTTGTTTATTCTAATTAGGAGTTCTCGAAGAAGCTAGATTTTATGGTATCGAAGGTGCTATTGAAATTTTGAATACAATGACGAATGATAAAGTCAAGAGAGAAGAAGGCCTACTTTCTCTAACTAGAAGAGATGTACTGAAAGCTATAATGTCAACCCCAACTACATCCGAATTAAGATTTCAAGGAGTAAATTTTGTCGATGCCGATCTCTCCAAATTGGATTTACGAAATATTAATTTTAAGGTGATTGTAATGCTTGTTGAAATATGGATATTTGTTTTATCATCTAAATAATTATTTTTCATTCACATTTACAGTATGCAATCATGCGTAATTGCAGTTTGGCAGGTGCCAATTTGTATGGATGTTGTTTTGAACGCGCAGACTTGTCGCATGCCAATTTGCGAGGAGCTCAATTAATTTGTGTTAAAATGCTATGTGCAAATCTTGCAGCCGCAAATTTGCATTCTTGTAATTTTGAGGATCCTAATGGTCTTCCAGCTAATATGGAAGGCGCGAATCTTAAAGGCGCTATTCTTGAGGGTAGCAACATGGCTTGGGTTAATTTGCGCGTTGCAACGCTGAAAAATGCCAATTTAAGAAACTGCGACTTGCGATCTGCAGTACTTGCTGGTGCCGATTTAGAGGTAATTATCACACGCGACTAATTATGCATTTAAAATAATTCAATTTATATGCTACAGTGTTGTGATTTATCGGGATCGGATTTGCACGATGCAAACTTACGCGGAGCAAATCTAAAAGATGCTACTTTTGAGTTGATGATGACACCACTGCATATGTCCCAAACTATTCGATAGTATTAACTTCTGAGCCCTCTGTGTAACATATCGGCTTAAAATCTGTGATTGAAAAATCCTTTTCAAAAGGTACGCTTACAGTAATAAATGAAAAATATTACGGCAAATATCATTTTTAATAAATCTTAATTTTTAAATATGAAAAAAATAGTATTTCTATAAAATGAAATATTTACACATAATCTCGATATAAAAAATAATGTATTTAAACAATCTCAAAAATATTGTTCTTAATCTACATTTCTAGTCCATTTATACACTGCCACTTTATCGTAGATTTGTTCTATCGCATCATCTGTATCATATTCTTCTTTCAGGTAAAAAATTTTTATATTTTTTTCTGGATGACATTCCAGAACATTCCATTTTTCGAATAATTTGAGCGCATTTTTTATTGGGTCAACGCATAGACTTTCGCCTGAAATGGAATAAATTCATTTTAATATAACTCCAATAAAAACGTAATTACTTCTGCCCTCACCATAACTAACAACTCCTCTGTCTATGCTTGTTTTTATCTCAGCGAGAATCTCCTGAACAAGATCTCTCTCTGCAACTTGACGTCCGACTAATCTCCTTAAAGCATAGGCACTAATTGTATATGTATCGATAAGTGGTCGCAATAATGTATGAAGGAATTCCATACGACTCGAGTGCTCAGGTTCAACGTTTAACTGGTGAAAAAAATTATATTATATAAAATAAATTATTTATTATATTATCATTCCGACATACTTTGTATTTCATCTTATTTATGTGGGATAAGTGAGCATATTCTTCGTCTGAACTATTATCGTATTGTCTTGCACGCCGCCTACTCCAAAGTTCGTCCTCTAATAACGTATCCTAAAAAGAGTAATTTTATTAATTTTAGTTTTATGTATGTCATTGCATCAACGTTTTTATATGATTACTCACTTCTTGTAATTCAAAAATGCCTGTTTGAGCAAGATTCGATATTCCAGTTATAATTTCATTTTCTAAACTTTGGCAAGGTTTACAAAATATAAATTCGTACTTAAGTATATCACAGATCTGTAAAGTTTTTTCTACTAAACGATTTCTATAAAATATAATATCTTTAGTTGCCACCGCAACTGGATCTATCTTTTGAGATTGCAATTCGGCGTATAGAGCAGTAACTAAAAAAATGAAAATTTACTATTTAGCGACATGTGAGATGTAAAAATATAGTTAGATTTACCTATGACACTATCCATAATATAATGTAACAACATTGTATTGCTATAATATGATAATTCAATAACATTTGGTAAGATCGATACTGGTCTGATTGCTATAACAGTTCGTGTTTTTATTGATTGACCGTCAACTGCTTCTGTTATTTCTTGTCGTTGTTGTTTCACTAAACCAGGTCCTAAGACGTCCAACTAAAAATTTCAAAAATATAATTTAGCCACTAGGTTCATTTTTTGACGCTTTATAGTAAAAATTTAAAGCTACAAACAGCGTGTTTTATAATGTCAACATTTTCTCCACAAAATGCAATATCTTTATTCTTCAATTCTAATTCATCCCTTATAGCATCAAATGCTTTAACCAAAACATCTATAGTACATCCATCTCTAAATTTATTTAATAGTAAGAAAGCCACGACATTCGTGGACATGATTGGAGTTGATTCAGCACAATCTGTAATAACATGAAAATCATCGAAATTAATTATATGAAAAAACATATGAATAAATATCGATATAATAATGAGAAGGTAGAGTTACCGTATACCACATGCCGAGCTATACTATCAACTAGCTGACGATGCTCTTCCACAACAACATCTGTACCATACAAGGAGGAACTAGACATAGTAGACTTTAATGGTCGTTCTGACGTAGATGTTAATGCCACTTTATTTTGTTGGGTTTGAAAAGATTTGACCATTTCCTATTGAAGTTCTTTCAAAATTAATTGCTGCTCTGTTTTGTTTATAAACGAAACTAGGGTTTCTAAATATTACTCACACTCAATGAGAATGGCTGGCAAAAATCAATTTTTACCATACCATAATTGCCCATTAAAGTTGACCAGAATGCCCTTATTGTCGATCCAAATGTTTCCATTTTCTTTGGTTGACCTAACTGTTCTCGAACGAAATTTCCATCCACCAGACGTTCGTAATTCATAGCAACGGGTACTAATAAAGCATCTTCTATCGTGCCATCCATGTAAGCATCGATAATAACGCTTAAAATACCACCTTTCGGCATACAAGGTTTCCCAGTTCTTGTACGTCCTCCTTCCACGAAAAATTCCATATTATGACCAGCACGCAAGCTTTCCATAATATAAGTGTGCAGAATAGCACGGTAGAGCACGTCCTTGCGGCCATCGATAGGATCAATTCTCCTTTTTATGAAGAAAGCTCCAAGGCCTCTCAATAACCACCTAATCATACGAGATAATTATCTTCAAAATAAATACAATTTGGTTACGTAGTTTTAAAAAAGTATTTTTACCCGAAGAAGGGAATTTTTAAATTGTCTCCAGCGGCAATTAATGGATTTCTGACATCGTTCGATAGAAGTATGAAACTGATCATAGTATAATCCAGGTGGCTTCTGTGCAGTGGCAACAATATCATTGGAAGGCCAGAATCATTCGCTTCCTTCAGCATGTCGATTTGCGACGGTATCACAATAGCAGATTGAATGAAGCACGGTAGCACTTTGTACAAAATCCAGGCAATCATTCTTAGTAAGGAATCGCTAATTCTACTTTCCATTTGTAATAATATTGTTTTTGCTCGGGCCATCGCTTTCTTGAACGCCTGTTCATCCGTGCAGTTTTCATTTTTCTTCATTTCTACTGCGGCTAGCTTTATGGCATCTTTCAACCTTTCGTCATTCAAAACCTGCAAGAACAGGTACAGTGACATTTTACCGAGTAATACCATTATAGAAAATTAACTCCTGTACGTACCGTCTTTGTAACTCTTGGATAATCATATTTCTTAAAACTATAAACATGACTCAAGTGGTTAAACATTTTTGAAAGTAGCGTCGGGGCTGTTTTAACCACCAAAATATTTAGTCCAAATGCATCGTATTGTTTGCTAACGGCATTAACCAGCGTATCCTGAAAGAACATTGCAAGTTTAAACTACAAGCTTGATAATTGATGTTTTAGTTTTCATTATATTCGTTAAATGAACTGTCCCAAAGAGAAATATTCTTATCAGTTGAGATTTTTTTGTCACAGGGAAATAAGGTCAAATAGACAAGTATCGCATATTCTGTACATGTTATCATCAATGTACGAGTGTACATCTCTGTTCTCTGACACATAGCAAAAATTTCTTTTGTACATTTCCATTTAACTGACTTACATTTTCGGGATAGCCCTGTATAACAACGATACGGAGCCACCGTGAGAAAAATGCACGTGTCGGTTCACACATAATTCTCGTTTACGATGATACTGATTTAAAGAGAGTAATGCGAATTATATTTTTACGTTATCCTATCTACATTGTCTAATCTAAACATGTCCCAAACTCTTCATAATATAAGTTCAATAGCACTTGTTCTGTTTACATATAGCTTGTGCGGCCAGTATCTTTATGCCTCTCGAGAAAACATGACTGACGAAGTCGATTAATTACGTAATGGCATATACGCACAATCAGAAATGGCGAGCATAGCGATAACCAGTTCAAACGAATTTTAATTTTCACTACATTGATAAATTATGCGCAATTGGCATATTTTCTAACACTTTTCAATTTCTCTTGTCAACTATTCAAGTGTGCACAATTTTATTGGAATTCGCTACAGCGAGTTAATTTTTTCAAAGATATTACAACAAAACAATTTCATAGAAGAAATAGAAGAAAATTCCACAACGTAACGTTTCCGTTGAAATTCACTTTCGACTAAAGTATGTGCCGAATGCTGAATAATTTTACCGATTATTAATTTATATTCGATATGAAATATTTATAAGAAAAAACTAAACATTCCAATCAACCGAAATGGCTAAACTTCGCACCAGCCTGTCTTACGTATATGACTGAATGTATTTTTAGTTTAGTGTGTCGCACTAGCAACGTGCTTCACATAGCAAACGTTCTGTAACTATCTTTCACGTTAATTCTATTGTCAAGAGAGATCGCTACGTTCCGAAGTGAAGGTTAATTAACAACGGGTGAAAATACTACAATGATTTTAGACGGTTACATAAAGCGTTTAATCGAATTATCGCTAAAATGCCCAATGAATAGATCGAGACGCGTAAAATGAGTCTTTGGTTATTTTTCTTACTACGCTCGTTTGCGCGTGCCAGGTTATTTCATTCAAGGGCAAATGTGTAATACGAAATTATATGTCAAATTTCGATATATACTCACTCTTGAGAATGGAGTGCAGATACTGCAGCAGTAATGCAACAAGGATGAGTATTGTCTAATCATAGGGCGTACAGGTTCGGTTTCCTTAATTTTGAATAAAGCATTATCGCGCATACGTCGAGTTTGGTCGCGGCCCTGAAATCGTCGTTTGTGCATTTGTTGGCCGGTTCGCCGAAGATCTAAATTAACGAGAGAATTTTTTTTCAAGTTAGAAAACTCGTCGATAATGAAAGGATTTTCTCATCGCATGAATATTCGTTTAGTTACGCTCAAATGAATGGCAAATATTGCCACACTCTTTTTTCTTTTTGACTAACACAATTTGTCCTGAGAAGCCATTCAATCGAATGTATACCGGTGAATATTTATTCGATCGAGCAATTCTATTTCCTAAGTGTCTAGTATTTCATCACTTTACCGCCTAATGTTAAGCGAGCTGTGGTCTGGTCAGGATTCCGCGCTACCTCGGTCCTCGTCTCCCATTTCGCGTATACCTCTTGCAGACGCGTCGAGCAGGCATCGAACATATTACTTGGCCTGCAAAAAAGAAACCTTCGTTAAAATGTTTTCGTGAAATATTATTGGTAGTTTCGACAAATTCCCTCGCACTGTAATTTCGATTGAGAGATCTTAAAAATGTGAAAACAAAAAACAATCGAAACAAACAGTAGCTACTTATCAGTGCATACATAAGTGTAAGAAGTGTAACTTTAAATAAGCGTAATCGTTAAACATTTATGGAGCTAAAAAAAGCTGAAAGAATAAATAAAGAGCAAGCGACCAATAGAACACGCCATGTCTCTTTCCTTCGAATTAATAGAGGAAAGATGATAATTGCGCAATTTTTAAATTATTGCGCAAATATTGAACTCTTGGTGGTGCGTCGAATGCAACAACGCATTGCGATGTCACGCGCTATCAATCGACTGCGATGTTAGTAAGCCGCGTTCGCGAAATGCAGCGGATCGTCGCCGAACCACGCGACTTTTAATCCGTGAAATTTGATGTATTATGTACACTCGCAATGAGATAGAATACAAAAGATGAGAAATTGAAAACAGCAAATTCTTTTGTGATGAAATTTCTCAACAGAGCAAAGAGCATTACATTGGGGAAAAAAGGAATTACAAATAAAATGACTAAATACTCGTCCCAGATAAACAGGCGACAATGGATTTGAATGAACTATGAACCACCTCGATTGTGACCTCGTGAATAAATTTTCTTCGAGGTACGTAAGTGTCAACCAATTAAAGAAATTTATTTTTGTCAATCCCCCCATGCGATGGGAAACCTCAACTATTTCACGCGAATCGATTTCTCTTTCGTTTCGATTCGAAACACGATCACAGGGGATTGTCCTTCTTTCCTTTTTCTCCCGTCCAAGTCGTTCGTTACGGTTTTAAAATATCTTGACGAATCGGTAACGATATTGCTGTACGTCGATCGTGAATTAGTCGATTCGTCTTTTTACCTGAAGTTAAAGAAGTAGTAGAGGACCCCACAAAAGAGGAAGAGCTCGACGAGGCCGTCCATCGTGGGGTCGACCTTCTAACGGTGATAAAAGGCACCAATGTCGAGCGATCGGACACTCAAGACGTCCTTCCCGTACGTTGCGAGCGATACGTATAGGAGAAGCGTGTGCTCAAACGCTCGCTACCATGATTCGATTTGGCTCGGGTAATCCGTCCGATTGGCTGATGCTGGTTTATCAGTTTTTCTTTTATTTTCTTTTTAAATTCCTCGCTCTGCATAAAAAAAAAGAAAAGAGCGCGCGACCGTTCGCGATTACGGAAGGATATCGTCCGACTACGGTAGCACGCGTGACTCGTATGACTCCCGGAAGATTTTTCGCCACGGCCTAAGCGCGCGATCCTCAAATCCGAGCTTATCTCCGCACAGCTTACGTCACACTGAAAAACTCGCTCTTTTATCCGACGTTGCGATCGATAATGCGCGTTGTTTTTCGGCGGTTACTGTCAATTAATCTCTTTTCGACTCGAGATCGGAGATACAGAAGATCTCCGAGTTTATCGTATCGCGCACTCGCACGGAGAGAAAAATAAACAACTCTGTTGTATCGTTCACCTGTTCGTTACAATGCGGAATGTCAATTCTTATTATAGTTGCGGTGTTTTTTGAGCGCGACTCGCCCGACGACCGATTAGCCTATTGCTATTCTTCTTTCTCAGCACGGATTCATCTCTCGCGCCGTCCACCATCGCCGCACCACGCACACGGCAATTTTCCAATTGATTCTCTCTTCAATGCGAGCGTACTCGATTAGACGCTGCGCCCGGAATACCGCATGCATCGCGCGACACTCGACGCTCGCTCGTAATCGTAAACTTCATCACTGTGCGAAAAAATTCATCTTAGATTGACACTCGATTCGAACGATAAACAAGATAGCAAACAATTTTTAAATCCAGCTTTAAGATAATCAGAAATATCTGATCGAGATTTGTGAAAACGATACATCGACTTGGGGCTTTGGAGAGAAAAGGTCGAACTTCGAAGTTCGATTGTTTTTTGCGGAGAGTGAGCGTGAGCGTGAGAGAAAGAGAGAGAGAGAGAGAGAGAGAGAGTGATATATATATATAATGTAAACTTTTGTGAGAATTGTGCGACACTGCTGAGCTGCACGCTCTCAACAGCGACTTTCTACACGGGCGCACGATGCATTAAGTAACCACACCACCGGCACTGTTTTCTCGAGGACGGTTCACTGACTCACGGCCGATTGATACGAAAGAAGGCGCGTGGGGCATTCAACGCTCAGTCCCCGGTATCTTTATGCCCCCTCCCTCCCCCCTTTGGAGTCATCCTCGATCGCTCGCTCGCTCACTCCCTCCCTTCCTCCCTCCTACTAGCTCTCTCTCTCTCTCTCTCTCTCTTTCCCTCTACAGTTTCAAACTCCGCAAATTACTTTTGCACTTCGTTCTTTTCTTTTCTCTTATTTCCTATGCATGCAGAGCGTACGTGCGTGCATCGTTCCGTAACGATCAGAAAAATACTGCGTGCGAGATATCGATGACGAACAATAGCCTCGACTTGTCGTATAACTCGTGAATACCGATCCAGATTGAAGAGAAAAGAAGAGAGAAACCCGTGCATCCAACTTTGAAAGTTGGCCGAGAACTGGTTGCCCGATTCGTACTTACGTGGGGAAAGGAAAACAAAAGAGGAGAATCCAAGAATACGTTTCCGACGAAAAATTGCAATTGTCGTTTTGGCTAGAATTCGAGCCGCTGGAATTTCGTCGGCTACTTAACGATATGTTACGTCTTGAAAAAACTACGACGAGTACATTCCTGTTTTCGTACGTGAGAGTCGACTACCTCAGTTTCCCAATTAGAAATATGTATTACTTGCTATGTCCTGGTAAAAAATAAATAACATAAGTATACATATACACCGGCAACCAGGTAGCAAGGAATCGAATTTCTCTTCGAAATTATGCCCGTGACAAAAATCGATGAGGGAACGTAAATGAAATACTTGTTTATACCTTAAATACCAAAAAACAATGCATTTTACGCAGATGAACTTTCCTTTCTTTCTTTCGCTATTATCGGACCGCTTCGAGAGCAGTATCTGATGCTACATGTTGAATTACCAAAAAAATCAAACGTTCGTTATCTATCGTGGCAAATCCTCATTAACGTAGATAATATCTGTTTATAACGAAACAGATATACACATACGCAAAAACTAACAATAATTATATATTTATGATTTATCGGATTAATGAATATATTTTTTTAACAAAACATAACCTTCAAATAATTTAAATATTATGATGTAAAATCTTCCACATATTTAATATATAAAATGAGTCATTACCTTTAACGTAACGAAGTTTTGTAATAAATTATAAGATTATGTCAAATTAATAATAATTTTTCTGTTATTCATTAAAAACAGATCACAGGATTAATTGAAACACGTCTTCCAATTGTGTAGCTAGTGTGCAATGGGATTATCGGCTACATTCATACTTAATATCGTTTGTAGATTAACGAATCGGTTGGTATACTTACATTACGGCTGAAGACAAATGTGATATTTTTAGACATCAAATAACTATGTTTCCGACTGTAAAACTATTTTATAAAATAATAAAAATTGATATTTTATACAGATCGAATGAAAAATAATAAAAATAATAATTACTTATTTTATCGATTTCTAATAAATAAGCACTAATTCGAACATCTTTCTTGATGGTAACACCATAGATTTAATTCGACAATTTGAACTTTTACAATCTATATCTTACAAGCAATGTGGGAATATTAATCAATAACATTAATGAAATTTTAGATATACACGAGCGATCAACACATAATTTTTGACAAATGATTTAAAATATATTATTTCTAAAATTGCCTGGAATGTAGGATTTATTATAGATGAGCCTGTTCAAATAGAATTTATATTTATCTTCTATCTTAATACTGAATATATTATATTTAAAAATAATATTTTTGTAGTAATTATTTGAAACAGAGTGGCTCCTTCTCGTAGTAAATAATAATTCTGAAATTTTATCAAACAAACAACAACACATATGAACTAATTTTTATATATTTGTGTACCACTTTAACATTAAACTAGTCGACTTGACTGGTTACGACTGTTAGTAACTTTGACGGAACAATGATAATATTCTTTTGTTTATTATTAACAGTACGAATATAGCATATATTGATATCTTTGTACATTTTTCCGCACCGATCGAAAATTAAGAGTCCATTGAAATTATTTTGAAAATCGTTTCAAATTTACCGTTGATTTCAAAACTACTTAGACCTAACGTGCAGCCCATGAAATAATGGCTATTTTTCATTTTCATTAAAACAATATTTATAGATTGCCGTTTCATGTCTGTGTGTAGTGGCGTGTGTATAGTATTTATCCTTTCGTTATTTAATGAAAATTCATACTGTTCGATGTAACAATTTCAACTTATAAGTTATGCATTATGAAGAAAATGAATACCTATACAACATGACACATGTAACGTCAGGTCTACTTAAATTTCCTTCATATAACATTTTACAACTGTAGACCGTGTTGTAAGGCAACATTTCATAAATTATACAATAATTAATGACGCGAATCTCTCGGGTAGAATTCAGCAAGAGTACTTGCGGGAATACGTTTAAGCATTTCTTTAGGGAAAATACGTAAAAGTTGCCAACCGATATCCAGAGATTCGAAAACGGTACGATTTTCGTAGCTTCCTTGGGAGATAAAGTTCTTCTCGAATTTAGACAAAAATTCAAGGTATAGCAAATCATCAGGAGTCAGAGCTTCTTCTCCTACGACAGCCTTCATGGCCTGTACATCTTTACCAATAGCATAGCAAGCATACTGAAATAAAAAGGATTATGAATAACTTATCTTTAAACTTAAGAAATAGTAATAAATCAAAAAATATTGAAATATTTACCAACTGATTTGATACATCAGAATGATCTTTTCTGGTCATGCCTTCGCCAATAGCGGATTTCATCAAACGTGAAAGAGATGGAAGTACATTAACTGGAGGATAAATTTGTCTGTTATGCAGTTGACGATCTACATAAATTTGCCCTTCTGTGATATAACCAGTTAAATCAGGGATAGGGTGAGTAATATCATCGTTTGGCATAGTTAAAATTGGAATTTGGGTGATGGAACCATTACGTCCTTCTACACGACCGGCTCTCTCGTAAATAGTAGCCAAATCGGTGTACATGTAACCAGGGAAACCACGACGTCCGGGTACTTCTTCACGAGCGGCGGATACTTCACGAAGAGCTTCAGCGTAAGATGACATGTCCGTGAGAATAACCAATACGTGTTTTTCGCATTGGTAAGCCAAGAATTCCGCGGCGGTCAAAGCCAATCGAGGTGTGATAATTCTCTCAATAGTAGGGTCATTGGCTAAGTTCAAGAATAGACATACATTTTCCATAGAACCATTCTCTTCGAAATCTTGTTTGAAGAAGCGAGCAGTTTCCATGTTAACACCCATAGCTGCAAATACAATGGCAAAGTTATCTTCGTGGGAATCCAAAACGCTCTTTCCAGGTACTTTCACAAGACCAGCTTGACGACAAATTTGAGCGGCAATCTGAAATAGTCATGTATTAGAATGGAAAATTATTGCTTACATTAATTCTTTTAAACAAAAATTTTACCTCATTGTGAGGTAAACCAGCAGCAGAGAAAATAGGAATTTTCTGACCACGAGCGATAGAGTTCATTACATCAATGGCAGAAATACCAGTTTGGATCATTTCCTCGGGATAGATACGACACCAAGGGTTAATAGGCTGACCCTGAATATCTAAGAAATCTTCAGCAAGAATTGGTGGACCTTTATCAATAGGTTTTCCTGATCCGTTGAATACACGACCCAACATATCTTCTGAGACTGGTGTTCTCAAAATGTCTCCAGTGAATTCACAATGGGTGTTTTTTGCATCAATTCCAGATGTTCCTTCGAACACTTGGACAACAGCCTTGGATCCAGATACCTCCAGTACTTGACCAGATCGCAATGATCCATCGGCAAGTTTAAGTTGTACAATTTCAGCATATTTAGGGAATTTTACTTCATCCAAGATAACCAATGGACCATTTACACCAGACACAGTTTTGTAAGCTAAAATAGGAAGAAACGTTAGAAAATTTATTTTTATCCAAAGAAACATATTTTTTTTTTTATAAAAAATAAATAAAAAATAAATTAAAAAATTGTTCACAATTTACAGTAAAAAAGTACTTTAAATCAATTGATATTAGAAAATTATTTATTTTAAAGTACATATCTGGTATCGAAAACCGAGTTAAATCGACATCACCACAGTCACATGACATCGAATTTCTCATTCACGGAATATTAGTACGTAACAGCAAGAACAAATGTCTCGTATTTAATAAAAATGTAAATTATAAATCTATTCTAATAGTTTATTGCCAAAAATCAGAAGAAATAATATTTAGTTATTATAAGAATTACAAAAATCAGCTGACTAGTATGCTGATCGATCAAATGCTACGCCCTGTTAGAGTCATCATACAATTTTCGTATAAAATACGCTAAAAAATTATAATTTTACATACTGAGACGAGGTTGTGCGACGAAATCTCTGCTCACTGCCAAGATATGCTCTTGGTTTGCTTGATGACTTGAAAGAGTTTTATACATTTTGTCGGATCGTCCTACTGTACCAGACAATTAAGATTCGCACAGCCGAAGCAGAAGACCTGACTGCCACTACAGTAAAAAGAGACGGTGTACGAAACGAGGAGTGGGGGGTTGCGTTCAATGCTATAGATTTAGTGTAGCTGAAACAATTTTTATGTATAACTAAGTAGTTTCAGTTAAAGACATTTTTTTATGTAAATAGAATTGTTGTACATGAAGATTTAATGATGTATTGCTGAAATTACATTAAAAATATTTGCAAATTATATTCGCAACGCCTAAACTTTGGTTTGATATCAAATGAGAGAGATAAAATATAAAGCACGTGGGATCACGTGTGATAACTGAGTGATTCATTGAATATCTATTTTGATTTTATATTTATTCATTTAAGTGCTTATACAAATTCATCATCTTCATTTTTGTAAATTCTTGGTTTAATAATTACGATAAAATGAAATTTGACGTTTCATTAATTAAGTGACATCTCTAAAAATTTGCTCGTTTCGTATTATGAAATACAAAGAATGGCGGTTGATTCAACTATTGTTTATATGTTATTGTTTTTAAATATAAATTGTGAATTTTAACTAATAACGAATATCTAGCAAGAAATTATTAAACGCGAAGTACATCTATTCAAAGAATTATTTTGGTGTTTTCTGAGATTTGTTTGATTGAACTTCCATTTTATTGTAACGGCAAACTTAACCTCTTAAACATAGAATTTCGTTATAAATAATACTGAAGATTTTCACTGGTTACGAAAGATTTTAAATTTTTCTAAAATGAACAGTCTTTAAAACTGTAAACACTAACATTCTTTACTTGGTTGGAAATAACAGCATTTTTTTACATAAACAATGCGGCTTTACTCAGCTAAATGTGAGCAAAAAAATCGCAAATTATATGGTGAATTTATTGGAATTAAAAGTAAGTATGAATTATTCGTCTCGCGTTACATCATATTCCCCTTGGCTATTCTATTAATAATTTTTATTTTTATAAATATTAAAACTTTATTACTTCAGTTAAAACTGACACATTAGATTTCGTGTATTAATTTTTCCACGATTATTTACGAGAATCGCTAGACGTTCGTAGAAATCAATGCTATATATAGATTTGAGATAAGAATAATATTATGTTTATAATTTTACAGGTAATCCATTATGTTCAATAATTTACTTCTTGATTTTTAATATTTTATTATTATCATTGGTGATAATAATAAAAGACTGGACTTATTGCTATATTTTTTCCGACTCATATATCAGTCACATAAGTCTGAAGAGCACTAATCTACGTAAAACGTCAACTAATTATTTATCCTTCGGTTTGGATACATCTTTATTACGAAATGTGGCCAAACTTCCAATCGAAGATGAAAAATTTACAAATTTTGCACGACATTTGAGCCCCGCGTTCGTAAGAATTGGCGGAACGGCATCTGACTGTTTATTTTTTAAGAAGGTATGTTAAAACATTATTAAAATCAAAAATATTTTTTCAATGATCCTAATATATCCCTAAGCAGTCAACTGCAGAAAATGCACAATTCCCGCAAAAAAACATTTCCTATGAATTATACTATGATGACATCTCGAATTTTACGATAACAGCCGCAGATTTTGAATCTATCTATCGTTTCACTCAGTCATCAAATCTCCGAATGATCTTCGATTTGAATGTTTTAATTAGAAATAAAGACGGCTCGTGGGATAGTTCAAATGCACGCGACATTATTGAATTTGCGAGATCTCGCGGAATGAATCTAGATTGGCAACTAGGAAACGGTAATATACATATTTAAAAATAAAAAATTATGCAATTTTAGTTCCTACAGTTTGCAAAATTTTATTTTTAGAACCAAATTCATTTCGTCACGTATTCAATGTAAAAGTACCTGCGGAGCAACTTGCAAGAGATTATAATGCGTTACGTTTACTCCTTGATAATAATGGGTATAGCAAAAATCTTCTTGTCGGACCCGAAGCAAATCATATTGGCGATGAAAAACACGCCGGAGAACTTTACGTGGAAGATTTTCTGAACAATGAAAATAGTATTAATCATGTTACATGGCATCAATATTACCTAAACGGCCGAACAGCAACTGTTGAAGATTTCGTAAATCCTACGGTATTTAATGTTTTACCAACGCAGATAATCTCGGTAAAATCTAGCATCGTGAACTCTGGGAAAAATATTTCAATGTGGCTTTGTACGTCTTGCATATTATATACGTATTTATTTCTTTTAATATGTATATATTTTGAATATTTGCTACTTTCATAGCTGAGACTGGCTCCGCTTATGGAGGAGGTGCACCGGACTTATCAAACAGATTTGTCGCTGGTTTCCTATGGATGGATAAATTAGGATATGGCGCCAGTGCAGGTCTTGATGTTGTTATCAGACAATCGTTTTATGGAGGATATTACGCTATGATCGCTAATGATCTTAAACCAAATCCAGATTGGTGGATTAGTGTACTTTTCAAACAATTCGTTTCCGAAAAAGTTTTGCAAATTGCTACATCAAATGGTCTTGGCCATATAAGATTTTATGGCCATTGTACATCTGAAAGAGTTTCATTTGGTCAAGTTTCAGGTATCACACTGTATGGAATGAATTTAAACAGTTTATCAGCTGCAATAAGTCTGAGTGGTTTTCTGCCAGTGGCAGATAAAAAAATGGAAGCACATTTATATTTCTTAACTTCCAGTGATTTACAGTCAAGGTAATTAAAATTAAACTGAATAAATCAAATCCTTTATCGATATCTCATAAAAATTTCATAAATCGTTATTAGCGACATCCAATTGAACGGAGAAACTTTATCTTTGAAACGGAATGGTGGCTTACCCGATTTTCATCCAATCACTATGAATTCTATACAGAATATTGTGTTACCACCTTATTCTATGGTATTCATAATAATATACAATGTTGAAAATGCTCCAGAATGTTTTTTCAACTAAAATTTGTATTATAAGTTTTTTGTATGTATCATTGAAACAAAAAAATAAAATATAATTTCTTATATTGAAGTACTGTTAATTATTTCCATCTCACTCAACATAACCAGACAATAGACAAGAACTCTTAGATGAACACTGTATGTATTTCTATATCAATTCTAAATATTATATAGTTATTAATTGTTTGTATTTGCCACGCACATAAAATAACAATATAACAGATGCAATGAAACACATTTGTTACAATCACTATGATACACACATTTCATCAATTACACAAAAAATGTGCTGTACTTTGATATAATTTTTTGAAGAAATTAAATGAAGGGTATGAAGTTTTGTATACTAAATAGTTCTTATTATCGAATGTTATAATATAGCATTACAAGCACAAATCTGTACAACTTATAAATTCAGTTGAAATAGAGAATGCAGTGAGTATTGAACACTATAGTAATCAATATTATATATTCACACTACATGCATTCCATTTAAAATCGGTTTAAAATAATAATAAAGATTTTTAAACAATACAATTCCTTTTAACAATGTTATAAGGAAGAGTGTACTATCTACAATATTTGAATTTATATTACAACATAAATACTGAAACAATTGATTTTATACAAGTGGAATGATATCCATAACTCTCAAACAAAGTTCATTCGTACAAAGTCATATTCGAATATAGGAGCTATTGTATGATGCGATATTCTTTTTCATCTAATTATATTTTCTTATTCAAATAAATTTCTTAATTCAAATAAATTCAAAATAAGGAAGAATATTGCCATTTCACAATACAATTATAATAAATGTATTTGAATATGCATACTATGGTACATCCTGATGCATAATTCTTGTTTCAGGAAAAACATGTAGCATTTAACACTGTAACATTACTTGATTGTGCAACAAACGGAATTTTAAGTAAAATTTACTCCTGACCTGAAACTGTAATTGTTTTTCCTTTTGGATCATCAAATCTATCCATTGTACGTATATCTATAATCATTGACAAAGCCCAAATCATTATGAGAGCTAAGATAGTTGTAACAAAAATACCTGCCCAAATAGGGATTGTCATAAATCCTACACATTCGTATGCATCACCAAATTTAGTTGCATCAATTTGCACTTGTAAATTTGTGATATTAAGTGATATGGATTCATTAGAAAACATTATACTCTGCTCACAGTGATATGAGAAATTACGCGGGAAACTAATGTCTGAAAAAGTTCTCAATTCTTTTCTTAATTCTTGTGTATCATTAGGCTTGTAAGTAATACTTTTCAATGCATAGTAGCCTGCGGTATTGCTAGTAAAATTTAATTCCAGTGAAAATTTATGTAGTGTTCTTGCTTTAGCAGTAAATGTCATTCGTAATGAAGGCTCTCCATTGGGGTTAATAGGATTGATTGGATCAGAGAGTACAATCATTTCTTCATCCTTACCGGGCTATAAAATAAATTTTTATGATAACTGACTCTTAGCATTTTTCTAGTTCTTATTTTTGAATTCTAATACTTACAATTAATGTTACTTTAGCTGCACGAAGTAAAACTCTTTCAGATGTCACAAGTAACATATTATTGGATTCTTCTTTTACAGGGGCAGCTCTCCTGATACGTTCAGGTTTGTTAAATCGACAGGATGTTCCAGTAAGAACAGCAATAGCATTTGGATTATTTTCCCTGACATCTTCATAGGTCTCACGAATGGCATAAATATCACCGACAGGCACAAAAGCTAAACAACCATCTGCTATTTCATCTTTAAATGTCTGATTATAGGAAGGTAACTTGTCAAATACATTCAAGGGTGATTCTACAGCATAGAAAAATTCATATTTATTCCCTTCAATGAATTGTTTGAAGACCTAAAAATTAATTATTTACGAGTATATATTACGTATAAAATGATATATTAATACATTTCTGTAATCAGAAAACTGATATTTCCAAATACTAACCTCTCTGTGTTGGGTGACATCTTCAACGCAAAAATTTTCTTTGACAAAAACGAGAATTGGCTTTTGTTGCTGACTTACTTTATCTATGAAATTTTTGAACTCTGATCGTGAAGTTTTCAGCAAAGGATTGACACCCTCAAAGTGTAAAGTATTTGACCCACCCCATAATAATACAGGAACCGAATCTCCCGCAAAGGAAGATGCGATCAAATAATTTGTTACTATTTGCAATATACAAACTAACGTAAACCTTAAACTAACCATGATTTACACTTTCACCAAACCTGTGGGTTATAACAATTTTTAACTGAGGAACACCCCAATATGCAGAAGCAACCTCAGCGCCTGACTATCATATGACACAAGAGCACGTGATAATAAAGTTTCCGGCCTTTAAAACGTTTCAAAAATTTCTCTATTTTTATTCTTCATATTATTTATTTCACATAATTGTTATAATAATAAACGAAATATTGTTCCTATTAATGTTCTACTTTAATAAAACGATATAAATAATCATGAAATAAAATTGAAAATTAAATAAAGTTTTACCGAATTTTTTCATGAAATATTCTTTTCGTAGACGTACAGACTACAGACTAACCATGAATCTTCTTCTTATTGTGTAAATTTTCTTCAAATTTGCCATCAATTTGATTTATAAGTTAACATAATTATTAACAAATAAATTTTCAAGTTAGCAATTCATACTTTACAATAGTTTTGTCATTTATCTTTATTGGCACTCGGTAGAAGCCAAACCTACTTTGATTTGCTACGTCGGTATTATCAGTTTTGAACTTTGTAACAGATAACCATGTAACCAGAATTAGGACAGTAAGTTGTAAGTTGGAATATTTCTATTTTTGATAGGTCATTTTCGTTATGAATCCGTGCAGATTCTCTTTAAAAATAAGAATATATTCTGATGAACTCTATATCTTCTGTTTCATGAGTTAGTTGTCAATAAATGTAGAATATCTTCAACCGATGAAACTTACCGTCTCTCACTATTTATATAACAATGTGAGAAATTATGTATCTGAACCTGGCATGAATCAATATATTATTTTCTTATTTATAATAAATCTCTAATCATTTGATGATTAGGTTAAATGGATTAGGAATGTAGCGCCCCTCGCGGCCCCGATATATAACTGTCACGAATAAGATGGACGAAAATGGCATGTGAGGTGTTGTTGAATATCAGTGAAATGTTTGGTTACTTTAGCCGCCTAAAATGGGAGGCTGTATAGGCATAACGAGGGCAAGAAATGCATCCGTTGATGACACATCTGGAAACTCAACGAGAACTAATTCCGGTAAGATTATTTTATAATTGAGCCACTTGCGAAAGCACACATATCATCTACTAACCTTGAAGCCAATCCAGCTTTTTCTCTTACCTTCGTACCTAGCATATATTGCGTATTATGACTATTTGTACGCATATAATTATTTATTAAATTCAAGGCTGGAAATTGCTAACTATGAACTACTTAATTTTGCCTACTATAACTTGCATTTTTTGCTGAAGAACATAAATTTCTTTAGGTTTATTCTTTGACCACCCACTTTCTGAATTATTTTTTATTTAAATTATCATGAAATATCAGAATCAACTACATATGTTTTAATCATGTTAAACACAAATAATAATATATATTCAAATTATATTTTTTTTATTAACTAGGTAAATTTTGATGTAAGGTTTGAGGTTGTTTATTCATTGAATAATAAAATTACAGGTAACTCAAGGAAAAATCATCCATTGTGTCATGAAGTGATCAGATGGAAATCTGATGTACCATTAACAGAAGGACAATTGAGGAGTAAGAGAGATGAATTTTGGGATACAGCACCTGCATTTGATGGCCGCAAAGAAATATGGGATGCATTAAGGGCAGGAGCAACTGCAGCAGAAGCACAAGATTATCAGCTTGCGCAAGCTATTTTAGATGGAGCTAATATCTCAGTACCAAATGGCTTCTTAACTGAATGTTATGATGAGCTTGGTACTAGATATCAGGTTCCTATTTATTGTTTATCATATCCAATAAATATTGTCAAAGAAGATAGTGGGAGAGATTCTCCAGCTGATTGTTCGGGTATTTTTTTTTTTATCATTGAAATGTTGATAATTTAATTCCATAATAACAAAATTTTTATTTCACTCTATATTTTTTAGAACCTGTTGATGGTGGTACAGAGCAAACACTGAAACTCAGACTATCAACTACTCTAGGAGATGTTAAATTACCTGTTTACAGTAAAGATACCATTGGAATTGCAAAAAAGAAGTTACAGGTTTGTATAATTAGTTATTTTCAAAATCCTAAACAAAATTAGTATAATTATTTCTCTTTTGATATTTTTTTTCTCTAGAGTCAAGAAGGTTTAGAACCATCAAGACAAAGGTGGTTCTTTGGTGGAAAGCTTCTAGGTGATAAGATGCATGTAGAAGAAGCAAAAATACAGCCTGGTTATGTAATTCAAGTAATTGTAAATCCAGAAAAAACAGAAGATAGCCCAGTTAAGACCAGTTGAACTTGAGCCTGCATTAAAGAAGCTGCACTTCATATTAAGTCAATAACTAGCAGTTAGCACATTCTTACTGAAGAAAATACTAAAACAACAATTTTGATAATTTTATATATTATCAAACAACTTTTTATTACACAGTATGTGTATGATAAAAATTCAACTACTAAAGTTGATTATTGTTTTTATATGAAAAAAGAAACCATATTAGAAAATAATTCTATTGAATAATGCTATCAGTTAAAAACAGTTCTCTATCAGTAGCACAAATGTGCTTATTGTGCAATTAAGTTTGTAACACGTAAGTTTATTATGTACAGAACGATTGACTGAACTAAAAATTTAACACAAAAAAATTTGAATGCACTCTTCTCTCCGCATAGAAGTTTTGCTTCTAATTTTTTGTTGGAAAGGTTAGTGTCGTTCGGTTTCTTTTTGAGAAGTAGCACTGGCAAACAAACTAAAAGCACATTTGCATGAAGAAACATGAAATCTTGATATTTCCTGGATTTCTCTGAGTGCTATGTACGACGAGTATTGCTTCGTGACTGCCCTATTGAGCAATTACTATCAATTTAAGCATTATTGAATTTATCTAAAGGTGTGTGTACGTCATTTTGAAAGTACTTGGTTAATTTAAATATTTCTACATTTTTTATAATTTCATGAATAGTTTTGATGATGGTAAATGGTCAAACGTTTAATATGATTCGCTCTAGTATTCATCTCCAAAAATACAGAGAAAGAAGGCCAGTGTGATCATGAAACATCAATTGCTTTGAAATATTTTTTCACAACTGGGATGTTCGTTATTGAAATTAATTTTTATAGCAATATTTTTTAATTAGGCCTAAGAACTGGCCTGAAATCGTAAATCTCGCTGTTTATATATGCGCAATATTCGGCAACTTAGGACATACAACTAATAAGAATTGAAAATAACAATGGTTGCTGTTACTCACAATTTATTACAATTATAAGTTCTATTTATTCTGTATTGCTATTTTGAGCAAAACGACATAAGAGGTTGAATTGTGTTAATAGAAAATGATGTAACTTTTTCCACAATTTCGTTATTGCAAGTACATTAAAATTATGTATGAGGTATAGGGATCTGAAGTATATATACAACTAGTGCGTATACTAATCTAAGAATTTGAAAGCAAAATTATGATTGATAAATCAGTATACAAAGTTGCGTTTTGTCGTTTAATTTGTTAAATTCGTTATTTAAAAAAATGAATGATTCTTAAATAGTAAAAATGAACGTTTTTAAACGAATTAAGAGAAAATTTTTAATAACAGATACCATTGTAATATATCTTTGAAAATTGAAAACACTGGCAACAAGAATTGAGACATGTCAATTTTTTAATGTGTGTATAACTGAAGTTATATAAATGTATAATTTGATTTTGTTCAGTTTTGTAATATATAGAACTTAAGTGTCTATTGAGCAGTGAATTATAAAAAGTAAATACTTTATTTTGAAAATTATTTAAAAATTTACAAGTAGATATTTGGTTACTCGTAATTAAGTTTATTAATAAAATGTGGGAAAGGTAAATATCGCATTTAAATATTGTTATGCAATAATTCTTTTCAACCACTAGCCATTGTTGAAAGATCAAAGTGGTGTTAAATTTAATTAGACTGATGCAAGATTTGACGGTCGAAATCCGTTTCGCTGCTGATTTTGCACTCTTTGAATGGGTTAATTGCAATGTACTGATACGGTTTTAATAGACTGCATCATAATCGTTTTTTTTTTCTTAAATAGAATTTGTTAATATCAACAAACAAAACTGCACACGAATAGAGAAGTACTCCTCACTGGCTTGTGATCCACTAGAGTTTTGCATTCTCAACATAATTCATATAATTATAATATGAAGTTCACTTGTTCACAATTCCTTATAATTTCTATTGATTAATGTTATCTTACATTTTTTTAATACTCATAACCATTTGATATTTGAAAAAAAATATAATTGACTCTTAAAAAATTACGTTTAGTATGTATATATTAAATAAAAAAAAGAAAAATGAACTTTACAATAAAAAAAGTGCAATTTAAAACGCCTACAAAAAGAGCTACTGCTTAATATTAACATTGTTACGTCGGACCAATGTGTGCTAGGCGTTTTTTAAAATCAAATGATGACTGATTGGAGACTTTGTAGAATAACTGCCAATAAGATAAAGTTGAATTCTCTTTGCTACGATCAGATATTATAAATATTAAATTCTCAAACTTGCAAAGAAAAATTACTATAATTAGATAGAGTACATATAAATTAAGCAGGGTTTACACATTTTTTAAATTAATCAAGCAATTAATATTACTTAATAAGAGTTATATTCGACCCACTTGCATAAATATATAGAGCTAATAAATGAAGAAGGCGCAAAAATAATAAATATATTACATATACTTATCAACAAAATTTAATTTTTCTTTTATTATAAAATTTTATCATGATAATTTTTTTTTCTTTTGAAGAGATGAGCAGTTAAATTTTCATTATATATAAATATTCCTAAATAATTTTATATGTAAATCGATTTTTTATGAGTATTCAATTATTATGTCACTAATGATTTGTCAAATAAAATGTAACATTATAAAAAAAAGATTGAACGACTAGATTATTTTCTGTAACCTTTTACGGAATTTTTTGATAATTTTATTCTTTTATGCAATCTTTGTACATTTCATTTATTTTGGTAATTTTTTTATATATTTAAGTTCGTGACAAAGCCAAGTTACGACACTCAATAAAATCAGACTACCAGATTGATGCATAGCAGCTACAGAAACTGGAACATGAGTTAACAATGTAACCAGTCCTAGAAATACTTGTAAACACCCTGCAGCAAGTACTGCATTAACTGCGACTTTTCCCCGGCCGGGAAATTTCCTGGTGCGAGCCATATAGCCCATCAGTCCAATTAAAGACAGAGAACCCATAGCCTGAAATTAATAATAAATACATGAACATTCCATACTTTTAATATTAATTACAATGAATCAGGAATTATATTTACTAAAACTCGATGATCAAACTGTACAGTTGTTGGATTCTCTGTAAAATTTTTCAGTATTGGAGTTATAACAAAAATGTCATCTGGAATCCATTTACCGCCCATTTTAGGGAAAGTATTATAAATCAATCCAGCATCCATTCCTGCTACAAATGCACCAGAAAGAGCAGTCAAAAACACTAAGCCTTTAGTAGAATATACTACTGTTTTGAATGATTTCAGTTTCTTAATCTGTTCACTCAGTGTGGATGTAGAAAACTTAGAAGAATCCAGTTTCTTAGCAGGTGTTAAATGATCAAGGGCATTGTATAGAAATCCCATGTATATTGTGAATGCTAAACCTAGATGTGCAGCTAGACGATATTGAGATACTCGAGGTACATCCAAAGGCCCATCAAATCTATCTTCCAAACCAGATTTAACCATATACCATCCCATCAAACCTTGAAGGCCTATGAGAGAACCTAATATACCAACACGTATTTTCATTCCAGGTTTTAATTTGCCAGATGCCCAAAAATATGCGGCTGGAATTATAAATACAGCACCAATCAAACGTCCCCACATTCTGTGCAGGTATTCCATCCACCAAATTTTCTTGAATTCCTCCAGTGTCATATTTTTATTGGTACTATTATTGAAAAAACAAAAATATTAAAAGTTGAAAACAATTGCAGATGAGTTGAGATCTCTGTCTTACATTTTATATTCTGGAAATTGTTTATAACGTTCAAATTCTTCTACCCATTGTTTATCAGTGGTAGGCATTTTCTCACCTAACAATTTCCAAGTAACCATAGATAGACCAGATTCTGTAAGCCTTGTTACACCCCCTGTAGATTACATAGGAATATACACAACACATCTATCAATATTGCATTGAATAAAGTTAATGATTTATTGATTGATAATTGTTTACAATTTTATATTCTACTTCCCACGAGTTTGGTCAACTATCTCTTTCATAATAACGCATATATATGAATAAAGTGTATAATAAATAACTATACCTAAAACAACAGCTACAAACACCATGCCACCACATATCAATAACCACGATCCTACAAGTTTATCGGCTTTTTTATCAGATTTAGACACAAAATTTACTGCTATGGTACCACTTTGTCTAAATAATCCCTGAAAAATTGTTAATAACAAGATTCAATTATATTATATGTTATTATGTTGAGTAATAAACCATACCTTTTTTATCAGAATGCTATTATTTTTTACAACATTACTATTATTAAAAATAAATAATTTTCTAGAACAATTATTTTTCAAGTTTGATTGCAATGTACATTTGAGAAAATTACTTCCTATATTTTTTGAAAAATATCTTGTTAAAAGAAGCATATTCCTATAAAATTTAAAGATTTTAGTATATTTTAATTTGATATCTCATCTATGAACGCAAATACTTACGTCGAGATTTATAATTTAAACAGTTTCGACTAATATTTAATCGATAGAAAGTTATTTTACTTTCTCTAGTTTACAGAATACTTTATGGACGTAATTTCAGTAATTGTTACCTTATCTTACGTTATAAATAATAATTTTCTCGTTTCTAAATTATTGCAAGATAAAATATCATTATTGCAATTCGAAAGAAAACTCCTAACCTGACCTGACCTATCGTTTATTGACATTTATAACCGCTATAATAATGGAAAGGAATACATTATCTGCTGATATCATATCGGGTTGAGATATTTGATATTTCAATCTGTTTTCCAAAAGTAATTTTTGTACTTTGAAATTGTATAAAGTATCTTTCTACAATAAGTAGTCAAAAAAATAAACTGTTGAATAAGGTAAAAGTGGAAAATCATCATATATAATTTATTATTTAATAAAAAATAAAGATTCAATTGGAAATTTATTTTATAAACTGGAAAAAATAATAATAAGCTTTAACACATATTGTTTGCAGTTTTAACAATATGGCCCCAAAAAGCGGAGCTATGAAGCTTGCTGAGCTTCGAGAACTTATGGAAAATACTCCTGTTGGTGGTATACAAGGAAAAGGAATTCAAGCTTTAATTGTTAATTCACAAGATGCTCATCAATCTGAATATCTGAGAGACAGAGATAAAAGACTCCGTTATATTACTGGTTTCAAAGGGTCTTGGGGTACAGCAATTATAACAGCTGATAAAGCCTTATTCTGGACCGATGGTCGTTACACTATTCAAGCATCAAAGGAATTAGATCCACCAGAAGCTTGGACCTTAATGAAAGAAGATTTTCCAGGTACCCCAACTAGGGAGGCCTGGCTAATTTCAAACTTACCACCAAAATCTGTAATTGCAGTAGATCCAAATCTCTTGAGTTTCGAACAATATGTTCAGCTGTATAATACATTGAATCCAGCTGGTTATTGTTTATTACCGTTGGAGGAAAATTTGATTGATAAAATATGGGGAGAAGAACAACCTCCTCTCAGCAATAATCCAGTCATGGTGCATCCATTGCAATTTTCTGGAAGACCATCAGGACAGAAAGTCGAATTGACTCGTACTGCTATGGAAAAAGCTGGAGTAAACATTTTAGTTATAACTGCTTTAGATGATGTTGCATATCTATTGAATTTAAGGGGTTCCGATATACCTTTTAACCCTGTTTTCTTTGCCTTTGTGATTCTTACTCTTGATGATTTGCATTTATTCATTGATGCTAGTACAGTATCAGATGATGTAAAGAATCATCTCAGAAATGAAAGTGTCAATCCTATATACCATCCATACGAAGATGTACATACTATTTTGAAGAAATTGTCAAGTTCTTGTAAAGGAAAAATTTGGGTAAGTGACCAATCCAGTTATGCAATTCATATGAACTGCTGTGATTCTACTAAATACGTTGCTATGACGCCTGTTTGCCTCATGAAAGCTATAAAAAATCCAACTGAAATAGAAGGAATGAGATCGTCACATGCAAGAGATTCAGTTGCACTGGTAAAGTATTTTGCATGGTTAGAGAACAAAGTGAAAAAAGGTGAATATGTAACAGAAATCACTGGTGCTGATCAACTTCAAAAATTTAGAGAGTAAGAATTTCATTACTACACTTTTACCGTTTCAAAGCTCAATAAATACCTAATACCATATTTAAAGGGAACAACTAAACTATGTTGGTTTGAGTTTTCCAACAATATCAAGCGTGGGACCACATGGATCAATTATACATTATCTACCATCTCCAGAAACAGATATTCAAATTACTGACAAAGAATTATATTTGTGTGATTCTGGAGCACAATATTTAGATGGAACTACCGATGTGACAAGAACATTTCATTTTGGAGAACCTACAGCATTCGAACGAGAATGTTTTACAAGAGTTTTTAAAGGCCAGTGCAATCTGTCTAGTGCAATATTTCCTGCTATGTTGAAGGGTAACTTTCTAGACACATTAGCAAGAATGAGTTTATGGAACGTTGGGTATGTTACTGCATGACAATGTATAGTTAACTTTAAATACAATAATATCTCCAGAAATAATAACCTTTTGTTTTCAGATTAAATTATCTTCATGGTACTGGACATGGAGTAGGTTCTTATTTATATGTACACGAAACTGTTTCGGGTATATCCTGGAGACCTTACCCTAGCGATCCTGGTTTACAACCTGGAATGTTTCTCTCCAATGGTAATTATTATATTTAAAATTCTTAAGCATTTAAATATCTATATTTTATTTTTAGAACCAGGATATTACGAAGATGATAAATTTGGTATTAGATTGGAAAATGTTGAATTGGTTGTACCAGCCGAAACTCCTTACAATTTTAAAAACAGAGGCTTCCTTACTTTTGAAACAATGACTCTTGTACCCATACAATTAAAACTGCTCGATGTATCTCTTCTGACCGATACCGAGGTATATTGAAAATATTTTTTTATTTGGATAATTTTATAATATATCATTTTAAAAATTCAATTTTAGATCGAGTATTTGAATAAATATCACAAGAGATGTTTCGATACTTTGGAACCCATGTTGCAAGGACCAGAAAATCTCGAAGCTTTACAGTGGTTGAAAAAAGAAACTCAACCAATAACAAAAAATTAATTGGGAATAAGTTTATACAGAATATACTGTTTAATATAAAAATTTTATTATCACTTTGTACAATACAAAATAAATGATCGTCTATATACATATTACAGTGATATTCTCAGTACAGAAATCAGAAATAACAATTTATAATTACTACCTTGTTTTTGAGCAACCAATGACAGTATTACTTTTTTAGCGAGTTATGAATTTTGGAGTTACCGATTAATTAATCCACATTACCAAGAAATCCAAGGTGGTTGATTCAGTTTATCGAGCGACACATAAGTAAGATTCACTGGTATATTTATTAAAGCGTATGGTCTTTGTAGCTTATGTAAAATCTTCCATATCATTTTACCATTTTTGCCAAGTAGAAAACCAGCAGGTATATTGACTTTTTGGGTATCGGGAATGGAGTTATCTTTTACCATCTGTACATAGTCATAATCAAGCCATAACGAGCTAGTTATATCCTCCAAAGAATTTGGAAGGTAATCTGTTATAATTACAGCTGCCGCTCCTGCTTTCTCCGCTAAAACTGCTTTAGAAAAGAAAGTACAATCGCCTCTTTCTACCATTGCAACTTGCCCTTTAATATGCTTTGCATTTTTTGCAAATTCACAGCCATTCAGAGGATTCGCTAGTACTAATCCAATTTTTCGCTTTGGAAAGTTGAAATCCTACATCAATGCATACCAAGATATTTAGATGATAATATTTCTTTTATTTTGTGAATTACGATATTACTTACAAAAGGAACACCAAACTCTCGAGCTGGTTTCAATCTATACGTATATTCTAATTCAGGTGGATCTATTATCTCGAAGAATACATCTGCGCCAATATCTTTTTCAAAATATCTTTCTTCGTTCTTCAAATGGTCAAAATAGGGTGCTAAAAAATAAATAAATTATCGGTACATTACGAATTTAAAAATGGGATAGAAGCGTTAAGATGACTTTGCATAGTTCATTTATAAACATGTAATGTAAATAGTTTAAAAAAATACTAAATTGTAATATGAAATTTGTGAACGAACGGGGAAAACAAAATTGAAAATTTGAGATTCTCCAAACTTCAACATTCTAGTCATTATAAATTAACATATGGGGGAAAATGAATATTTTTACGCGCGCTAACCTCATTTTTGTCTATTTTTACGAACCTCCACTCTGTCCATTTTGAACGCTTAAGATAAGTAGAAGCGACGCAAATAAAAAACTAACGAATATTTTTTTAAGCATATTTTTTTGACGACCTTCAACTAATTTTTTGTATCAAAGAAAATTTTTTCCCGAGCTTTCGCATATTGCAACCACGTCGAGTTTGACTGGCAGCCATATTAAAGCACGTTTAATCGAGACTAGCAATCGATACTATCGAATGAGAAATAGATGTAAACAGATCTTGTTTGTACACGCACTTTCGATATTATTAAATCGATTATCGACATAATCAATTTCAAATCACGAAAGAACTCGACAATTCCGCATGATTCTATTTTTCCTCAATTTTATAAAACTGGATTGCTTCCGAAGATTTCTCTTCGAGTTGGAAGGAACAATAAAGAAATTTCGATAACGTATAATCGCTGATAGGAGCGCGCGTTGTACAGAATTCGTGGAAGAGCGTTCGCGATTGCCGATAATACATAGTATCGAATCGAATACGCAAGCGCGACGCGCTAGTGCGCTTTCATGAATGAGCGAGCCAACGTGAATGAACGTTTTACTATTGGCTTCTGCCGCTACGTCGACTTGAATGCGACGTACGCGCGCAACCGTGCACATGGCAAAACAGTGTTATTCCGCAGGTATGCCATCATAAACGGATTATTTCAACGTCGTCACGATACCTCACCCGCTTCATTCGCGTTCGGTTCGGAAAGGAGTTGCGTAATCGCTTCCAGTCATTGAGAAGAATTGCAGGGAAGCAAAAGACGAAATCCCTTCTAGGATTAGTACACGCCTATACTACACCAACGTATAGCCATTGGTAGCGAAATAAATAACATCAGAAAACTGTATTCGAACAATCCAATATCTGAAGGATATCAAATTGTACAACCGAATATAAGCTATTTCAACCATTATAATGTTGATAATTGTTAAGCTTTGTTAATTTCTGTATTTTATAGGTCACTAATGACCTTAACTGTTTAAGTGACCTAAAATAAATATTTAAAAAAAGGTAACGTCAGCAGAGTTCATGACGACTACGAGTAAGGATCGTCGAGAGTGCGATGAAAAAAAACCGAGTCAAGAATCTTGATAAAAATTAGAAAGAGAGGTGGTGGGGGGCGTCGAGTGAATTTTATTTCCGACTAAGGGCGAGTATAACGAAGTCGAAAGTGGTCCTGCGACTGACGTGCGCCACGAGAGCGAGAAAGTCGAGCACAATACAGTCTCTCTGCGCGTCATCGCTCGTACGATATTATGTAGAGCGGGTGGGGGGTGAACGAGGGAGAGGGAGAGAGCGAGCTTTCGCGAGACGCGCAAGCGTTCGTTTTCAACCCCGGCGAGAGTGGCCGTGGTCCCCGGCTCGGTGCTCGGTCAAGGGCAGTAGCGTCGGATGACGTCACGCGACGTTGCAGTGACGCAACTGGTCGCCATGGGCAACGAGCTTCGCCGATCGTCGCCAGGCTACCCTCTCACTCTCTCTCTCTCTCTCTCTCTCTCTCTCTCTCTCTCATCCCTTTGCACGTGCCGTTTCTCAATGAACTCCCTCCACCGCACGCACACAGAACGGCGCCTCTGCGTCGTGACGTGACCCTAACCCCCAACGGGGACTTTTGCGGATGCTGCCCCCCGAGCCGGAGAAAGCGAGAGGGGGGATGGAATACACGTATACGTCTACCTTTTTCATCGCTCGTTCGATTCCACTTTGATCATACGTATATACGTTTTTTTTGCGCGCGCGAATCCTGACGTACGTGACACGAGACTCTATCAAGTTTCAATTGACGCACGCAAAAGTCGTTATATCTTTCTCGACTGATTTTTCTACCTTTCGTTTCGAGACATTTCGAAGCTGGATAAATTAATGTTAGTTTAGCGAGCGGCGAATTAGTCGAACGAAATCATTTTTGTAAGTTTAAATTAATTTCGTTGGTAGGAACTACTATAAGAAATAGTTGCAGAGTGATAATAGTAAACAAGAATAAAACAGATTTTACTTTGAGTGTATTGTGTAACGTGTTTATTTTTTTACACTGTTTACATTACACGAAAATACAGGAGAGCGACGACACGTCTTATCCGCGAAATTAAAGTTAGGCGACGTTGAGAGGCACGATTTCACTTTCGGTGCTCGTGGCCGAGTACTCGAACGTTGACAACTGACGGCGAAAGTGTCTATTTTATAATTTTCTTTTTTTTTGTCAACGACTTGAAACATTTCCTCGCGTCAACTCCGCGACGCCGATGAACTTTTCGCGAAACGCCGGCCGGATCGTAAAAATAAAGCCGTAGGGTAAGAACGGGGTTTAACTTGGCTGTCATGACTTCGATTATCATAATCGATAATGGGCGACGTTGTTTTTGCCTCGACGCGGACGAAAATAAGATCGTATCCACGACGAAATTCGCGTTTATATTTATAAAAATACTTGGAGAGTTTGATGTAAACGGTCTTGACGTAATTTTTAAACCGGTTGTATTATTAGCTGCGTTATATATTTCCCTCTGGTGGGGCATTTTCGTGTACTTTGATGAAAATTTCACACGAACGGGAATAGAATCGAACCTCGATGCGGTTTGACAAGCGTTGCTTACCAAATCGGGGGCCGCGATTACGCAATACGAGGCAATGCAGCGGACAATTGCTTCATCGACGCGCCGAGAATCAAAATTCGTGGGGCTCGTCAACGAGAGCAAGTGGCTCGAGGCGAGAAACGATTTTCTTTTCTTACGGGCGTAGCATCGTCGATATCGAAAACTGCCGGCTATCAGGGTTGCATACGCGAAATTCTCTCGCTGGACTCACCGACGGCATTCCACAAAAATCGATGCCGACGAGAAGAGTCTAGTTAAGGTGGTTGTCTCGCTTAAATTGAAATAGAAAAATTAATTTATTGCACGTACACTAAAAAATTCACTATATTTCTAAAAACGTGAAATGATAATATTTTATGTAATAAAATCGTTTATAAAATATTCGATTTTACAATGAGCTGGTTCACTAACACGATGTAATTTGAGCCACATAAACAAACATACATTACCTAGTTACATTCGTATTCTTCACGATCAACTGCAACTTTGAATTGTACATTTTTTATCGACTATATCTTTTAAAGTAGACGGTTAAATATTTTCATTTTTCGCTCAAGTTTTTTTTATTATGTCTACCTATATATATATATATATATATATATATATAAATTTTCAACTGTATCTAAGTTTCAGTGTGGAAGATATAGCAATCGATGTGACAATTTATATGCGGGATATAGAGAATGCGTATCGATGTATCATCCTTAATTGCATGTATCTCAGATTTGAAACGGTCAATCCTTTTTAAATTTCACAGGCAGTCTTATAATAGTATTCTAAAAGAATTGTCCAAGTTAGTATTTATGCTTTGGCGAGACAACTACCTTAACTAGTTGACTATCAGAAAATCAAGACAAAATTATACAAAATAATAAACAAATTGGTAAAACAAACCTCGCGAAGATAAGAATCGTAGACGACAATGTCATATTGTTGAAATTCGCAAATAAACGACAAACAGCAATTTTAGCTGCAAATTACATCCCTGGCGTTTTTCCGATTGGAACGAGCGAGTTCCGTGGAAATCCCCCCTATTTTTCTCTCGTACGTCATAGCGCCGCACCGACGAGCAATCTTCCCGTACAGTCGAATCGGAGGGGAGGGAGATGGATGAGACTATCGACACGAGCTGGTGGATTCGGTCCGATAGAGAGCCGCTAACGATCAGCTGTTCGCGGGAGTGAGTCGGAGCACGTGCGAGGGGAGAAGCGAGCGAGAAAGAGAGAGAGAGAGAGAGAGAGGAAGAGGGGGAGGGTGAGAGGTACCCGGCCGTTTATTAATCCGAGCGGCTGAGCCGGTGCGCAACAGGAGGGTGGTTCTCGAACGAAACGACGAGGGGATGAGTTAGTCCGGGACTACGTCACTGCGCCCGTCACGAAAATTGTTATCAGAGATTCATGAGCGTCGGGGATGTCGCGGGATTCTCTCGCTCTCCTTTCGCCACATTTGCGCGCGCGCGATGCTCACCAGGATCGATCGCTCCGCACCGCATTGCCGGTGGGTAAGGGTATGTCAAAGGTAAGCGGAAGGACCGCGAGGGCGCGCAGTCGCAGTTTAACGCCACTTGGAATACTCCGCTTCAATTTTTCTCGATGAAATTTAATACATAAGTCCGAAAAATGTACCATTTTTGAAAAATCAATTTTCGATTACCAGAAATCGATCCACAATTCTCGAGAGGATTACGGTCGAGTTTTCCAAGAAATTAGCCGCGGAGAGAATACACTCGGGAATGACTCCTCTTTTTCTTCTCTCCTCTCGGCGTTGGAGAGTTCTTCGTACAGGATCGGTCGGTCATTCGTGCGAGGTTTATGCGCTCGATGTCCCTGTATATGTATACACATGAGCGTATACGGTATGCAAACGAAGCGCGCGGGCGTGTTGGTGGCGAGTCGAACGCGCTCGACGGGCATAAAACGGCGGAGAGTAGGTACGAGAGCGAAGCAGCAACAGGTTTAATCGCACCGGGGTGTGGCCGGGGCCCCGCTCACGGGCTCTCTCGGCTTCGACGCTCGCTAGACGCGCCGTATACCGCCGCGTAAAAGATCGATGCGACGGAGTGGCCATCGTCGGGAATAAAAAAACGAAACGAGCGCGATAAACGGCCCCGAGTATTTCGCGAGTCGAAAACTTTACGCGCACCCCCGCTCCTAAAATCGTCTCCGGCTTATCTCGCGGAATTCCCAATGAATTTTTGATCGTAAACGCTCTCCTATTCCTTTTCGTTTGCCACGGCGAGTATTTTTCGAGTAATTTCGAGCGGTCTAGTCGAAGAGCTTGTCGAGTGGACGACAGCCACGCTCGATCGCTTCCGAAGCTATAACCGCGCTGTGTCACTTTCGAGTCGAGGGACGCATAATTTCCTCTAACGGCTGCGTCATCTGTACGGATTAGAAACACGGGGGTCCGTAGATTATTTTTTTTTTTCTCGAAAATCAATTTCGATCTAATAAGCATAAACGTATTCACGAAATTGTACGCATAACAAGTTTCCTGTTATACATTTGCTTGAACGATTCTTTTGTAGATCGTAGTTGTTAATTTTAAGTAAATCAAAAAAATTGTCTCATTCGATTCCTGAATGAATGCAGTGAACGAACGCGAAGGAAAACACGAGATCGCGAGGAAAGAGAGACTTATAGACTCCGCGCTTCGTCTTCATTGTTTTCAGCGCGGCTCTGACGCTCGGAAGCTCTCACGTAGCGCGTCTGGGGAAATTAATCAAGCTCTCCCGCGCCATCTCGATGATTGCGGTGCGAGAGCACCCGCTAGGAGCTCCTCCTGGGTGTCCGATGGCCGCGTTCAACGGACGAGCTTCGAATTTCGTCACAGCAACGCGAGCATCTCCACGGTATTTCACGATTTTTTCGCGAGCTCAAGGGCCTTGGACTCAAAAGATTTCATCAAATTTTTCGATCGGCGCTCGGCTCGTGTAGAGGATTTTTTCTCTAATCGGATTTAGCGCGATTTCGAAAAAACGGAATTACGGAACCGAGCGGATTTTTATCCGAAATTTCCGACGATACGCGAGAACACGACCGGCCAATTATCGGTATCGTTTACGCGCGATCGATCGGCGGGCATAATCCTGTCGTTTCGGCGTCGATGAACGCCGGGAATCAAATTTCACCGACACCTACGGGGCTTGTATGCTCGACTCATCCTCGGGTATAGACGGGGCTGGGCGGAATTTTTTTCCTCTCTCGTCCCTTCGTCGTTCGCCGAAGGTGGAGCTTTCGATTTTTTTTTTCACGATTTTTTCTAGCCCGTGCTTCCCGACGAGTCCTCGATGTAGAACACCGAGTCGGGAGTACTCGGACTAGAAGCAGGGTTAGGCAGTAATGACTAATTTCATCAATATTTTTTACTTTGATTACTGATTACTTCTATAACGACAACAGAAAATTAATGATTACGTTTCGAAAACTTATATTTAACCTAGAGGTAATGACGGTTTACAGCTAATGAACAGAAAAATAATTGTTTTTGTCTCCATAAAAATGTATTTTGATCTTTTAATCAAATGATTTTAACAGTATCCTGTAAAAGGTACGAAAGTTATCATTAAATTTTTGTTCCCGATTACTAATTACAAAAGTAATCATTAATTTTCTGTTTTCCATTACTGATTACAAAAGTAATTATTAATTTTCTGTTTTCGATTACCGATTTCAAAAGTAATCAAATAATCGTTATTCCAATATTTTTTTTTCGCTGATCTCTGATTAGAAGTGGGAGAGAGAATATAGAGGCAGAATAGGAAAGCGGTAAGATGAGGAGATGAAACCTAGGAGGAGGTAGCACGCGCAAACTTCGGAGAGACGAAGAGAAATAGGAAAATCGAGGAAATCTCTCGTCGGGAGATAATCTCGTTGGAAAAAATGGGTTATCACGATTAGAAAAAAATTTGTTCGGGCTCGAGATAATGTCATCTTTAAACAGGTGTGCGAAATTTGAAGAAAAATTTCGAGAGATGACAATCTGTTTCAAAAATAGTTTCGAGAAAACTTTTGAAAAAGTTGGGACAAACTATCATACTGCACTAAGAAAAATTTGACAGCTAGGTTCAACTATATCAAAGAATAAGCAGTAAATTAGTCACATTAACTAATTTTTAAGTTAGTTTAATCCAAGTTCTCTCAGTTATACTCACTACCAGAAGTAGTCATCAAAATAATAGTAACAATTACCATTTTGTTGGTAATTATTTTTATTATTGAAATAAAATGAAAAATATTTTTGTATATTCAATTATTCTTGTTAATTCCTAATACTATATGATATATTACTATATTTCAATAGCTGGTCCGTTTTCTTACTAAAAATAGTAGAAAATTAGTAGAATTTACTGATTTTTTTTCTCAGTGTGTATGATTTAATTCGTGACAAAAATCGATTTCAGCGAGGAACGAAAAAATAACGAATAAACAAAAGGATCGGACATGGGACAATGAAGGGTGGAGTGAGGGAAACGGTGATAGAGGTACCGGATCGGAAAAATCGAGAGTCTAGCGGGAGAGACGTCGCGACGGAGAGGAGGGAGAGTGGGCAAAGTGGAGTGGCGCGAAAACCTCGAGAAGGTGGGGGAGAGAAAGAGAAAAAGGAGAGGGGAGAAGGCGAGAAGGAGAACGAGCGTCCGGAGTGCAGAGGAGACCTCATCTCGGTCTTGGTCCTATTTATAGACGTGCTCTCACAGCCTCGCTCTTGCCCACTTCTCCCCCCTCCCTCCCTCTCTCTCTCTCTCTCTCTCTCTCTCTCTTTCTCCGCGTCTCGCCCGCTCTCCCGTACCTCAACAGTGTATTATACACACCTTTTCGCGTTACAGAGCACGCGAGAGACGCACACGGGCTCGCAAAAGTCGTTCGCGACGTGCACGAGAATCGATGACGCGGTCCGAAAATGTCGCTAATATATAAAGGTACCGAGAAAACCAGTCTGGAATTCGGTGCGGGCTCGTCCTGCTCCGGGACCGAGCATTAAATAATGCCACCGATTAGGTTTTTATCGCGCGGGCCCAGGGATGCTTTATGTATAGAGGCGATACGTACGTGTGCACGTATACAAACGTACGTACATACAGTATACACGTATATATGTACACCAACCCAAATTGTAATTTATCACCAGCGAGCACGAAATAACGCTTTTACCGAGTACGTACGCGAGACCGAGAGCTAGGTTGCATAATCGAGGCGGGACGATGAAATTTATTTGTCTTTCCAAAAGTGATTTTAATGTCTTACCTGCCCATTCGTAACGGGTTTCGATCCTTTTTTTTCTCCTCTCCTATCCATCTCGCTCTATGGGAGGGGGCCACTCCACCTCCGAGGCACCCAACGACGGCCCGAACGGAAGCTCGTCGAACATTAGACACACCTAATACACCGGTATGCTTGATTTATATCGCCGGAGGGGGGGAAGGAATTTTCGTATCGAGAGCTGTCGATGAATAATAAGTGAACGAATTCTCGTTCTGCTCTAAGAATTATTTTCTCTCTCTCTCTCTCTTTGCTCTCGTCTAAGTGAAAAATACGTCTCGCTGGTCAGACGGTTTTTTTTATTCGGTGTAATTGGACGAATCGCGCACGCACGGGAGAGAGCAAACGAAATTGGGAGGCAGAGCGATAGGGACGAGATGGCGTACCAATTATCGACGGCATGTCAGAGGTTAAAAAGACCAGAAAGGAGGGAATCGTCCGTACCGTCTCGATGGGCGGGAGGGGGTCTGGAGGGGAGAAAAAACGAGGATATTATACATCGATGACCGGTCCCATTCGTCATGATTCCCGCTTTTATTTTTTCTCAGAGAGCGGATACTTTGCATCGCCGTAACGAGTTTTCCGTTCGGCGTAAACGGATCCTCTCTATCCCGAGGCACGAGAGAGAGAGAGATAGAAAAAGAAACACACACGAGGATTAAACCGACGTACGCAGTTAGTATAATTGGGTTTAAACTTTTTAAGTGGTAATTATCGTGATCGCGGCTCGGCCTCTTCTCCCCTCCCGACCTTTTTTTCTCCTCTCTTATATTTGCTCGCTCGTTCTTTTTGGCTAGCGGGGTATAAGAAACTCGGAACAACACTTTCGTGGTATTCCGGTCACGTTCGTCAGGGTGATTCGATGAAACTCGCGAGCGAGATAGCCGACGGTGCTCGCGGGAGGGAGGGGGGGGGAGAGGGAGAGATAACCGCGGAGCGTGCTCTATTAAGCGAGACGAGGAGAAAAGAAGGGAGGAGTTGCGTATAAGTCAGAGGATCGAATGAAATTAAATTCGATTCAATTGGCGCCCCGGCGCGAGTACCCTCGACGAGCGGGAGGAGGAAACGGGACTGTACGTGAGCGAGAGAGAGAGAGAGAGAGAGAGAGGGAGAGAGGCGAATCGATAGATCGACACCGTTCGATTAATTAACCTCACCGAATTTGTCATCCTGACGCGTCGAAGAAACTCGCGCGTGTTTCGCTTTCCCGTTCTCTCTCCCCCCTCGTTCTATTGTCTCGGAGCGTTATTCGCGCTCGATTAACGCCCGATTTTTGTCATCTTGCGGATACAACACGCGACGAAAAACAATTCAGCGCGTGAAAGTACAAGGGATATTACCGCGCGAGCTCTCGAGCTTATCGAGACTCGTGAAAATTAACGAGAGCTATCGATCAAAACTGCGCGTGCCGTACTCCCGAGAAAGGCAACGCACAACGCGAGCATTGAGAAATAAAAAAAAAATCACGGCGCGCACGTAACGGCAATAAAACGCGCTGTACACGCGTTTATAATGCTCGAGTCGCATTTAGGCGCCATACGGGACCGTTCGTGGTGAAAGGTGCCGCGCGCGCGCGCATTTTCCGCGAGGGGAGCCCTCCCTCTACACTCAGAGAAATTTTTAGTTGTATTTTTAGCAGTGAAAAACGGCTCGTGTGTTAAAAAATAATTCGACAATCCTACACTTATAGAAAAACCATCTTGATTTAAAAGCAACAGTCTCGATCCAAGAGTCTTTTTGTAGAGAACTAGTTATTTTACTTCAAGAATTTGTCTTGAATTATTGTTTCTTGGCTTAAAAGAATGAAAATCTTCGATCGATAACACTAATATAACTTGATAATAATAATACTGCTACATATACTTACTACCATACACTACTACTACTATTATACAGGGTGTAAACGCAACCTCGATTGAACTCCCGGCAGTGAATAGAGCTCAAAATTGTAAGCCGAAATGATCTTATTCGTTTTTTGGCTCCAATTAATAATTTTTGAGACATTCAAGTTTAAAGTTACGCGAAATCAGCGAAATACTACACTTACTCACTTAAAATAGGTACTTAATAATTTCTTGAATGAAGAGAATTGAATAGTTTTAAACAAGAATAAAATTTTGGAGAAACTAGTTTTCTTGAATCAAGTTATTTTTTCTATCAGTGTAAGAACTAATAATAATTGCACGCATTGTGGAATCTCGCCAGCTTTACTATCGACGCTAGCAGATTTCTCAGAGCGAGCTCGGTTATGAATAATTGCGCCGATCTCTCGCGGCTCTCCTGCAACAGGACGAATTCGGTACGCGAGAGTTGCCGACGGATCGGGAACGAAGGCTCGAGCCGCTCAATTACACGCCCGTCGACGAGTTGTGAAACGATACTCTCGACGTCGTAAGAAAATCGCTCGTGTACTTATTTGGTCTGTCGTGAAAAAGCCTCCCGATAATAACCGATCGTGTACGTTAGACGCGCTGCGAAACTACGAGCGTTTCAGCTATCTCGCGCGAGCTTACGCGATAAATCAGAATGAAATAATTTCGCCACTTTGGTAATTACTTTTCGTACTTTATTGTTATTTTTGAACAAGAGTATTTTGGTAATACAATTCTTTATTTTTCTTCTCGTTCCTTTTCGCTCGTTCGATCGACTATGAGATCCATTGTAGTGGGAATGTTAGCTTACATCTTAAATTCGTGTGAGTTTGCGATATATTTATTTGTCTATTTCTATATTCTCCTCCAACGAATGATCAACACTATGTGGAAATAGAGGATTTGTAAATAAAAAACCACAGCCACTCATTGTTAACTTTGTATTTTTGTTAATAATCGTCGCACGGGGTATCGCGTCCGTGTCGTGCTTCGATCAACGCGACGACATCCGTCGTGTGACGTCCGCCGCGAGGTTTCGCATCCCGCGCGACGACAACACGAATATACAGATAGTCAGGAGATTTTTTTTACGTGCGTTGCACTTGGAGCACCATATGTATAATAATTACATTAATTTAATATAGCGATAGAGCAATATCCTTTGTTTGTTTGCATTTTTTTTTTGTAAAAAAGTATCCTCTTAGGAAGCACGCGCGCGCGCAAACTTTTTACCCCGCAGATTCCTATTTACACTTAAACTTTATTCGATTCTCACTTTTTAAGCTTCGTCGTTAGAATTACAATCTCTTCTCTCGGTAATATTTTTTTTAAAGCGCCTCTTGAGTGCGCGTGCGTGCACCTTTTACGCAATGAATGTTTCTGTGTGTATAGATTATAGACTCTTTTAATTTTTTTACATTTCTCGTAACGCAATGCACGTTGCAATAATAATACTATAATAATAAAAATAATGATTTAATTTTAACAATATATAGTTTTCTTTGTATATCTACGTCGTGTTAATAAATAGAGCAACATATACATAATATTAATAGTCGCTAAAATCATATTTATACGCGTAAGGGTGGGACGGGATGACGGGAATGAGAGGGTGATAAAAAAATAACGATCCTAAACGAATCGACATTGAGGGACGAAGGGAGAGGGGGGAGAGAGAGAGGACCGGGTGACGTGAAATGAGATAGAAATTTTACAGTGTCCGCGATCAGTTACACATATATCCTATGTAAACATATAACACGTTATATATACATTATGTACAAAAAAATCCATTCAACAACGATGATCACGATAAGTTACGATTAAAATTTTTGGGGTTTTCTGGCATTGTGTCAGTGAGTAATACGTAATAGCGCATTGAGCTCGTAATTTCATACAATACGAGGAAAAATAGGAGAAGGAGGAGGAGAGGGGAGAGGAGGGGAAAGGAGGAGTACTCGAGGAAAAAGCGTTCAAGTACAGGAGAGCAGGATAAAAAAGGGACGGACAGCCGTATATAGTAGGTTTACGAAGAAAATAGTCCGAGTTTTAGCGTGTTCGGTGCACGAGGAGGAAGGAGAGGAAGAGGAGAGGGCGAGAGAGAAGGAGGAGAGGGTGGGATGGTCCGCGACACGAGCGGAAAGCGCGTTCGTGAATAGTAAAAAGCAATTGCACGATCACGCGATTGAAAGACTCGAGGTTCAAGGACGCAAAAGGTATAAGGTACCAACGTTCATTCGGGCAAGATGCCGGTGGGGAGGGGGAGGGGAGGGGGTAGGAGTCCCCGCAATTTATGCCCGCGCCCGTAAGGAGATCAGATTAAGACGCAAGCCCATTGCCTCCGCTAACGGGGTGGAGGAAGAGCGAGCGAGAGAGTCGTTTGATTATCGATACATATCGAGCCCCCGCACATTAATTCGTCTCGTAGGCTGAAAATAAAAATCCGTCGAGACTCAATATTTATCAAAAAGAGAAATAAATATTTTCTTCCAAGTGAATTATTACTCGCAAAGAAATATTTTGTTCGACAATTTTAATATTTCTTCGAACGTACGCAAACAAGTGGATTCGGCGGATTTTTATTTTCAGTGTACGTAATTTCTTGCAGGACCGGTGTTTCGCAAGCGAAACGTCCATGGCGAATAAATATATTGCACTTTTGAATATCGCGGGAGACGGCGAATAATCGCGACAGCGTCAATTCCGATCGGTGGCACTTCGTCATCGAATATCCTAACAAGCGGACCATTAACCTCATAAGACACTTTTTATTATCCGCATCGAGTTGCTTGTACGCAACCACAACTCGTAACAACGCCATATAACGCTCGACCGTGTAAAAATAAAAAAAAAACAATAGCAAAACAGGGAATGCCGTTATCGCGAATATCCGATAAGAAATATAACCCGATTTTTCGCTACGCTCCAAGTTTTACAATTCTGTCGTTTTCTTTGGACTGAGAGGAGAAGAGAGAAAGAGAGAGAGAGAGAGCGAGGGAGATGCAATATAACCGAAGGTCGATCTCGGTCCAATCGAAACGCCAAATCGATACGAAAACTGCGTTTTTGCATAACGTTACTCAACTCTAGCGTTTCATGGAAAGCGCATTATCTTCTCCCACCGCTGCGTTTATCTCCGCCGATTCCCGGAAGCCGCGGCGGCAGTACCACCCCAGCTATCGATTCGGCGTTCCGTCGCGGTTGCTTGTTTCTAGCCGCGCGACACCTGCGCCTCTCCCTCGCTCCGCCGCAATTTTCTCGTCCCGCAGGCACGACACAAACAAGGGCATAAAGCGGTGACGCGAATGGGACTCGATAATGTATCGTACCGATCGTTGTCTTCTATATATATATATATATATATATACATATACGTATACGCTCTCTCGTTCTCTCCCGAAACGATCGACATCCGGTCGGCACACCCGCGCTCGGAGAGAGAGAGAGAGAGAGAGAGAGAGAGAGAGGGATACGAGACTCGTTACAAATGAGAGAGAAAAAAGAAGAAAAACAGGAAGGAAAAATTCGCTCCCCTGGCCCCGGTGACTCGAGTCGAGAGGCGATTACAGCTCACTACTCGTGTACATCTAATTAAAGGGATCTCCTCTCGGCTACTTCGATTTCTGCCACTAATGCGCTTACTTGGCACAATATATATACGTATACCTAACACTCGACGCGAGTCCGGGGGTATAAGTATATGCAAACGAGTCCCTCGCGAGGTGTATAAGAGGAGGAAATTTCCTTATTTTTTTCTCTCATTCAACTTTACAAGCAGAGCCTGTATATACGTATATATACGTTTGTCGCCCTTGGATGCCGTCGCGCCCGATCGATCGAGAGCAGAGCCTCGCTCGAACGACTCTCGCGAAATTCTCGAAATCCTGTACAATATGGTACCAGCTATATATATATTTATGTATATATATATATATACGAAAATTTTACAATATATTATCACGGGTGAAGGGAATGAGCCATCGAGACGCGAATCGTCATCGATCCTGGCCGAGAGATTCGAAAAAATTTCCAAGAAAAAAAGGAGAGAATTATACTCTACTGAGATATAGCACCAATGAATCACCTTCCATTCTTTCGAGCTCGGTATCGTTCGGACCGAAAACCGGAAACTCAATGAAATCATACCCGGCGAGGGGTTTCGGGTTCCATCCTCGCGGCGAGAAGAGCAACACCGACGAACACGCGCGCCAGCGTCTACTGATTGCAGGGTGGCGAGGCGTGAGTCTGAGGATGGTTGCGGGCATTTCCATGGCTGGCCTCGCGCTTTAGCCTCTGCTTCAGGTGGACCTTCGCGTGGCGTTTCTTCTCGTCGCTCCGCGCGAATTTCCTGCCGCACTGGTCGCAACAGAACGGCTTTTCCCCGGTGTGGGTGCGCACGTGGGTGGTGAGATGATCGCTCCTCGAGAAGGATCTCATGCAGATGCGACACTGGAATGGCTTCTGACCGGTGTGGATTCGTATGTGACGAGTGAGCTCGTCGCTGCGGGAGAACCTCCTGTCGCAGCCGTCGACGGGGCAGGCGTAGGGACGCTCGTGAACGGGAGTCTTGCTGGGTCGGTTCGGGTACTTCCTCGGTTTCACCGGGACCAGTCTGAGGGGTAGCGCGCTCTGTTGATAGACTTGCGAGAGGATCTCGTGACCCTTGGACGTGCTCGGGTTGTACTCCGCGAGTTGAACGCCCGCTGATCCACTCGACTGCTGTTGCTGGGACTGGTGCTGCTGTTGCTGAGACTGCGCAGGTTGCTGATGCTGCTGCTGGACGCCGCTGGGATAGCCACCGGTGCCGGTTGGCTCCTGCTTCAGCGTGGGCTCCTGGTGATGATGGTGAGAATGGTGGTGGGATAGAAGGTTGGGGTCGTACGTCTCCTCGTGCGCCGTTAGCCAGCCCGATGGGGTGGAGGTCGGCGTGTCGTGGTAACCCGGTGGCGGGGGTGGTTTCGAATCGACCTGCAACAACTCGACCGTTTCGCTGCCGTAGGGGGAGGCGTGGAGGCCGGGGTGGAGGAAAGGTTGACTGGCCAAGGTCAGGGTCGGCGAGGGCAGCGGACCCCAGAGCTCTTGGCTGTTCTGTTGCTGTTGCTGCTGCTGTTGCTGACTCTGAAGGCTGTTGAGGGGCGACGCTTGAGCGCAGGTGGTCGTGAAGACGCCTCGGTAAGTCAACGTGGGGACGTTGCAGATGTTGACACTCGTGGCCGGCACGGTGGACGACGCGGAGTGTGGCGACGAGTAAAGTATCACGCCACCTTGGAGGACGTTGCAACGATCCGCCTCGTCCTGGGTCTGATGATGACGCGACGGGCTGCTGGACGTCGGTGGGATCGGCGTGCCGTTGTCCTGGCCCTCTTGATGATGGTGGTGTCGATGATCCCTGTTGCTCGACGCCACGTTATCGTCCTCCTCGGCTGTGGCCTCCTCCAGGGAGATATCCTCGCCCGCCAGGCTGCCTGTAAAATTCCAAAGGTCATCGGTCAGAGAGCTCGCCATGGATACCGCTGGCGCATGCGCGACAAACACCAGCCTGCTCGAGTATTTGCAACGGCGCGAATATCGTCGAATCGAACGGACCGAAAATATACACAAACGGCGAGGCTCATTGTCTCGCTCGCTGTACGGCACGACGCGTGGCAACGACGGAGGAGCGGCAAAGCAGGAAGAGCTCGCGCGATAGGGCCAACTTTATCGGAGAGTCGCGAGCGGACCGAACTAGTCCTATCTGTCGTCTGCATCCTGTCTTTCGTTACTTCCTTCCTACGAATACAATTACCGCCGTTTCCGAGAAGCGAACGCGCGCGGACGATTTTTTTCGACGGCGGAACGAGAGCCAGCGAGAGAGGGGAAAGTACGAGCCGGAGCTTGACGTCCAAGTCGATTATATGGCAACTTTCGTGCGGCTCGTTGAACCTAATTCTCTACGCTATTTATACTCTCCCAGATAAGCACATCGAGCTCGTCGGTTTTCACGATACCGCGTATTCCGCAACGTGGATTGAATTTCCCGCAAAATTCGGACCTGATTTGTCGACGGAGGGACATTTCCACGAACGACGTTTTCCGCGGAGCGCGATACAAGTTCAAATACACCCACCCGCACATACAATCCGTCCGTGACCCTCAGGAATCGTAGATTCCGGGAAGGGAGGAATTACTTTCCGCGAATCGGTAATTAATAGCGGATCAGCGTGCGGTGTGGGCGTTAAAACGGCGGTCAACCGTTAATTGAGGGAGGCGGGGGTGAGAAGAGGCTCGAGACGGAACGAGAGGTGGCGCGCGTTTGTTTCAACGAAGGAAGCCGGCTGCATCGGTGTGGTGGGGATCGTCGGCGGGGTGGGGAGCTCCGGGTTGGAAGCATGAATGAAACGCGGAGGGTTGGGGGTGGGAGAGGAGCTTTTGAATGTCGGGGTCGGCGAGTATTGATCCGCGCGAGAGTACCGACTAGGTATGTAGGGTTCGATATTTAGGCGTTTTTACGAGTCCTCCCCCTCCCCAATGCCCACCACCCCCTCGCCACTTCGCCACGGAGTGGAATCTCACCGGCGAACTCGCAAAACCCTTAACCTCGCATAGGTCGCGACTGACATAGCGACGAGGCAATCAGGAGAGCGCGGAGGTCGACGGAGCGCGCGCGCGCGCACGGAAAGCGAAAGTCGGCGCTCTTGAAATATCCAGGGTCGTCGCAGGGGCGAATGCATCCTCGTCGGGGTGAAAAAATTGATCAACCCCTATAAACTCTTTGGAGTGTCCCGATACTCTCCTCGAATCTTAGTTGTTGCTGTTTCAAAGTACCTGATATCGGAGGTGGTTCGACGAGTGCGGAGGGGCCGAAGAAGGACGGTAAGTCACTGCTGGTGGTGACGGGTGTATTGAGATCGCCAGGCTTGTCCTTTTCGTCGTGATCGTGACGATCGTCTCGGCAGTTGATGGTGCAACCGTCCTTGTCGTCCTCGCCGATCCGTCGACGGATTTTGCCGTCCTCGCAGGGCGACTGGGGCGCGTCGGTTGCATGCCTGTGATGCTGATCGTCGAGTCTGTGGTGATGCTGATGATGACGCGAGCCGTGCTCGGCGCTCGACGAGTCGTTCTGGTGACAGTGCAGGGCCACGCACGAGGTCAGAGTCAGGGTCGGTATCGTCTTGCCGCAGATCGTCGAGGACGAGGCGCAGGAGATGGAGTTGGCCGGCGTGGTGGCGCCGGCCGAGCTGGCCAGGGCGCCCGAGGACGTCGACGAGGACACGGCATTGTAAGGTAGACACGCGTCGAAGCTCAGTTGGACCGTTTGCAGGTTGAAGGTCGTGTGATGCGGGTGATGATGGGGGTGATGGCCCAGCGGCGGGGACGAGAGCAGGAACGGACTGGTGGCAGCGTGGGGCTGCGAACCCACCACCTCCATACCGTCCATCGTCATCCTCTGCAACGGATCACCTCCGCCCGGACCGACAGCGTCCTCGGTTCTGCACTGCGTGTCCTCGCCTGTAGTCGTATCGTTCAACGCAATTATTATGGTTATAATGTCGTCCTTCCTTGGTCGCCCCGACACAGTCGAGCTCGTTTAATCGCGCCTCGATTAGCTATATATATTCCCCCTTAGG
>NCVS01001820.1:2970-27850 GCA_003055095.1 Goniozus legneri | reverse complement strand
GAGCAACGATCTAGCTCGCACCACCGAAAAACCACAAACACCCTTTCTGTCCCCGCTCTCCTTATGATCTCCTCGTACCGACGCGAGCTTTTGTTTTTTTTCTCTTACCCTCCGCTAGTATCTCTCTCGCTCTTTCTCTCCCGTCTGCGCGCGCGCGCGTCGCGATTTTCCTTCGCGAAAACAATTTCTCTCTCTCGCTCTTGTTCTCTCTCTCGTCGGTCTCGTCGAGGGTCACGCGGTTTCTAGTATTATTTTTTCCCTCCTCGATTCTCCTCCTCTCTATCTACTTTGCCTCGCGGCACCGCACACACGTACACGCACACGCGCTCGGGATATACCGGGCGCAGCATATATTCTCTCTCTCGCGCTCTCTCGCGAGAGTCAGTCCCACCTTCGTATTTTTTTTTTTTTTTGTTATGTTTCTTTCTCTTTTTTCACCCCACGACTCGTTCTGGCTTTTACGGCCAGGCGAACACCGCTCGCGCACCAGGATTATAACCAGAAAACCACAACAAAAGCAACACTGGGGCTTGGACAGTGCCCGTGGAGCAAAAAGAACCGGACGGCGAAATAAAATAAGCAGCACGCGCGTCTCTCCTGCGTTGCGGAGGCGGTATATAAACGCGGAGTGCGATCCTCGACCGGTTCTCCGGCTGGGCCAACCGTGCGAGAGAAAGCTTCGCGAATGAGCCGACGGAACGCGTTTACGCGTCCCGCGTGCGTGCCCGTCGCTCAAGATCCAATTCGGCTCCGTCAGACGGCGATGACGGGATAAGGTGACGCGTACAAATGTCCAAAAAACTCGGCAGCGTGCCTCGCGCGAAATAAAACTCCCACTAAGATCACAGAGTGTCACTGTTTACTCCTGCCAACGCTTGGCTAGCTCTTCTTCTCGATATCTCGCACTCGCGGGTGCACCCGGTGCAGCAGTGGAGAAACGCCGGCCGCGAGATAGTAACACGTTTCGTCGTGGTAGAGGAGGCGCGCGCGCGATATGCGTGGGGGTCGCGCACCAACTGAGCCGAGCGACGTCGCGTCCCGTAGTTTTATGAATGGACCGCGAGGACTGTCCCATATTTGGAAGCGGCGAGAGACGGTCGGCCAATCGAGGCTCGGCATTCGCTGCGTGTGCGAGAAGGAGACTCGGTTGAGCGTGTGTGCCGTCACCCTCCCCACCCTCCATCGCCGGAGGAGAACGCTTGCGCGCGCCTTGCCTCTCTCTCTCTCTCTCTCTCTCTCTCACCTCGTGGAGGCCTCTCGCTCTCGCGAGCCCCACCACCCGACTATCTCGCTTTCCCACTTCTCCTTGCGCGCGTCTCTACCCCTTCCAATGTACACACACACACGCACACACACAAACACACACACACACACACACACACTCTGTCTCTCTCGCGCGCGTTCGGGCGTCCGATATCATCCAACCCTCCCCCCGTCGGGACAACGCGCGCCGGCCTAGGTTCTCCAGTGACGTAGACGCGTGACGTAGAACGAAGGCGCGCGACCGCTCATCCCCACCGACTGCGAGCGAGCAACGATCGAAGAGCCCTCGGAGGGGGGAGAAACGAGGGATAGAGAAAGAGATACATTTCTCGCGCTCGTGTAACCCCGAATAATTTTCATAGATCTCTCCAGGGATTTTAATTGGCTCGTTACCATTATATCGAAATATTTTTTAATCGTTTATAGAGAGTTTGTATCGAAGAGAGAAGAAGAGACGTAAGATGTGCTCGTCGAGCTTGCGCGCGTGACCTTCTCAACCCCCAGTTGGCGTCGTCGCAACCCCGACCGTGAACGTACACAAGCACGTGCCTGACGCACGCCGCCGCGGGTCGATAGGCGGCCTCGTGTGTGTGTGCGCGCATACCTCTCAGCCGGCCGATAAAAGCGCTCACGTAACTCACGTGCGAGCGCACCGCGAAACTCTCCCCCTCCCCTCCCCCGTCAACGTCGAGCACCCGCGGCTCGATAAAACTTTTGCACCCCGCGCGTCATACGCTCGCTAATTCGTATCACGGCGGTTGTATCGCGTAACGTTTTCGTCAGCGGAAACAACGTCAAAAGCTCGCAAGGCCGTTTCGCGATTCGATCGAAATTGCACTTTCTCCCCACACCCTCTCGCTATTTTTGGACACGCACGGGGGATTATCGGGGGATAATCGAGCAGTCGAGTCTAATCTCGTTTAAGCGGCTCGCGTTCTCGTTATCGAGTTAGAGGATTCGCCGAGTACTCGCGGGAGACGCGACGCAACGCGCGGCCCACGTACGTCGCGAAGGTACACGAACTCTACGCTCCGACGAAGTCGCGCTGTTTTCTCCGGGGACGGAAAAGCACGTGACGGTGTCGCGAGAGCGGAGAGATTCGCGAACAGGCCGGATCCTCGAATCTGTATAAAGAGTCGCGAGGTGAAATAAATTCGATGACGATGTAACCTTTTGAGGCACGAATTTTTCTTTTTTATTTTAACCCTTAAATGCATGATGATGTATACCCTACATCAGTGTTTTCTTCTTCATTAATATTAACTGTAATGCATACTGATGTAAATCTATACATCAGTAAGTTTTGTTTGTTTTATTTTTCCCTTAATCTATGTTTAATTATCTTCCTGTTTCAATTTATTGTACTTGAAAAGGAAAAATCATGCATTTAAGGGTTAAGGTGGGTCAAAATATGTACAATTATTTGTTTATTACGCATCAAAAAGGTGGGACATTGTTCATACCACCGTACCTCAAAGAGTCAACAAATGAAATTCGAGTACCGAATGTTGGATCTACGTTGAAAATTCAAGAAGATATTCTAGTCCAGAGGCTAGACGAATATTTCGGTATTTTCAAAATAATTTCTCCGTCCGAAAAATTGCCCATCTCGCGAACACTCGGCGAAAAAAATAGTATGCCTGTATTTGTTTTCGTTGAAGAGAGAGAGAGAGAGAGAGAGAGAGAGGGGTCTAGACTCGAATATAATCCGTGGCGCGCGCGAACTTTCAGCCCGCGAGAAGATCTCGAGTTCTCCTTCCTCGCGCACCATTCGAGCTGGAGGATTTTGGTGCGTAGGCGCCCAAGACGCGTGCCTCGCATTGCAGCGCGTGTGCGCCACGAGAGTCACGTACACGCTCGCGCACGCGTCGACGGTCCTTTTTTTTCCCCTCTCGCTCTACTCCGCGAGTCGTGGGTGTACTGTAGATGGAGAGACAAAGAGAGAGGGAGGTTTATTGTGAACCACCTGATGAACTCGCGAACACGTGCTCTCTCTCTCTCTCTCTCTCTCTCTCTCTCCGTCGCGCTTCCTCGGGTTCCTTACTCCCACCGCGTGCACGTGAAACTAGATTGATGCTCGTTCATTCGTTATGCGAGATTTTTTCTGAATTTGTTAAGCGCTTCGTGAGCCGAGCGAATCTTTTGTGAACGGAGAGAGAGAGAGAGAGAGAGAGAGAGAGAGAGAGAGAGAGAGAGAGAGAGGTGTGGATCGCGATAACCGTGGCGATATAAAAGTTAATAATAGACTACATTCCGAAGTCTACTATTTAAAGATTAACCTCGATCTTTCGCTTTTCTTCTCGTTTTTTTCAATTTCGCCCCTCTATCCGTTTTTTTTCTCTCTTGCGACTCGCGCGTGATATTTCGACATTCGTGACTAATTTTGGGTTAGCGCGGCGAGTGTGTCAGCTCGCGATCGATCCGAAAAATTTTCCCATCCGATTACACCGTTGGGGATTCGAGGAGCGTGAAATCGCGCCGGAGGGACGAGATTCGCGTTTCGCGCGTTCTACGGGCTCCGAGACGACCGCACGCACGTGGTTTTCTCGCTTGAGGTCGACGAGACACGCGCTTCGGATGATTCAACCGCGCGCACGCGCGACCACCTGATAATCTATTCGAATTTGAGATTAAGCATCCACCAATACTAGTTTTTCGAATTTCGTTTCACATCTAGAGAGCTGCTCGGGTCATTAGTGACCGCAATCGGATTTGGTTAAAATTTCAAATTAAATTTGCAGTGTTATACATATACATGTTTTCTGTCCTCGCGATAAGAAAAGTATGAAGGGCTTACCGTTCGTACAGTTTCACAGTTTGATCGTGAAAAAATTGCAATCCAGGAGTGGTTCGCGTGAATCGCGCGCGGGAACTGTCTAACGTGCGTTGCACGCGCGCACTGCTCGCGCGATGGGCAAACAAAATAACGATTCTAAAATTAACGCGACCGCTCGCGTCGTCAGTGGGCGCGGACTATTCGCGTACCGCGGAGACGCGATTTTGCGCGGGCGAGTGTCTCTATTTCGAGCAGCCACGCAACCACCTGAGTCGTCGAGTGCGAGCAGAGGAGAGAGGGAGAGAGAGAGAGAGAGAGAAACGAAACTGTACGAGTACCCGAATACCCGGGATGATTTTTCGCGCGCGTTCTCGCTCGTTATATTACAACGGGCACGCGAGAGATGATGACTCACTCGAGAATCGTCGATGATCCCCTCGCTGGCTCGGATCCGAGGTGGGGAAATCGCCGAGAACGTGGAAAGTCTCTCAAGAGAATCCTCAGCTGGCCGATTTTGCGAAATCGTTGACAGAGTTTCTCTCTCGCCTGCATTCGAAATAACAACCAAATTCTCAGCAAGTGTAAGAATCCAATTAACCATGCCCATTTGTGCTAGTCAGTTGCTATTACTAATTTTTATTTTTTTAAGAGTATATGTATTTGTCCGATAAACTCTACCGAGTCTCCCGACACTCTTCTCGAATTCGCTTCTTCGGTGTGAGCGATAAAAGTTGAAGTTTAACGCGACCGTAAGTGAGTATTTATGAATCGGAGAAACACACTCGCGGTCAGTGGGCTCGAGTGCGCGCGCCGTTTCCGCGACGATTATCTCTCTCGCGTTTTCCATTACGAGAATAATAATTTCATCGAGATTCCGGAATCGAGAGGGTCTAAATTCAGAGCCGAGTGTCTCTCCTGGTATCACAATCGAGCTCGGCGTGCGCGCGCGCGCGCGCTCGCTCGCTCGCTCGACGTGGAATAAAGTTATTCGCGTCCAGTCTGGCCCGCATTTCCATACAAGGCGAAGCGGACTGTCTCGTGAGCTCTCGCTCGCTCGAGAACTCGACTCTCGTGCATACGCTCACAGGTCCGTCTATATTCCACAGTCGAGCGAGACGATAGAGTCGTTCTCTCGGACTCCTATCATTCGCGCGCCTATCCTCGCACGTAGGAAGCGAAACTCGTCGTCCCCCCTCCCTCCTCTCTCCCTTAACAGAGTCAGCGCTGTCGTCGAGTTTGCCACCTTCGACGCGTTAATGAGTTCGCGTCTCGTTTCGAACACGCGCGATACTCGGAGGAGAAGAGAAGAATAAGAAAAACAGCGTCGATCGTTAGCTTTGTAATAAGCCGAGGTAACAACCGAGCGTGTTGGTTTTGACTCGGCTAACCCACATATATCGGATGCAATTAGGAGTGCGCTCGTTACGCGTTTCGTATTATATACACGTTGCGTTCCAGGGACGCGTAAGTCACGAAGCGAGCCGATATATCCCGCGGCCGTGCGCCGTCACTGATGTCATCCGGTGTGAAAGAAAAATAACGAGAGAGAGGGGGGAGAAAAATATCGCGATCCGATCGCGACCTTGAAATCTCACGGGCTCTTGACCGTGAGCCGGCCGCGAAAAACGTCGTGGAATAGGAATTCGCGAAATGCTAATTCGCTTTCCCGGCTCGGCTCGTACGAGCCAAATTTACGACTCCGTAAAACGGTAATGCACGGGCCGATATATCCGTCGTAACGTAACGACAAAACGGGCTCCGTGCATTACGCCGCATTCGCGTTACCGATCGCGAAGGATACTCGCTCTCAATGTATTCTCCGCCATTACGCGTTCGATAATCGAAGAGGAACGAGAGAGAGAGAAAATCGAAGAGAGCTTGAATTATGCGGCAGCGAAGCCTTCGCTCGTGAATAAATAATCTCGTCGTTCCTCGCAAGGGGAAAAAAGATCGCGGGACGGGACGAATCGCGATATATCGGGGAAAAGATTTTCCCGCGCACGAGGCACGCGAATTAACGCCGTGGGCGACGTCGCAAAATCCTCTCGTAGAGATAGATAAAGAGAGAGAGAGAGAGAGAGAGAGAGAGAGAGAGAGAGAGAGAGAAGACCACCGGTATTACTTTGGCTTGGGCGAGAGTTACGAGTGACTCACACGGCTATCTCGCGAATCGCGCGGAAGAGTCTTTCGTTTTCGCGCGTGCCGATTAACGATCGTTTCCGGTTAGTCAAGACAAATTTAATCAAGTTTAATCGAGACAAAATTTTCTGTTAAAATACTTAGCCTGACCATTTTGAAATTCTTGAAAAATTTTTATTGTGCCAGGTTATGCTAGATTTGTGCTACTTGTGCCAATAAAAAAATGATCAAGTTCCAAACAATTATAAATTTTACCGACAAAATTCATTTTTTGAATAAAGTTGGCTTGAGTTTTGGAATTCAATAATTTTTCTCATTGGCACAAAAGGCACAAATCTAGCACAACTTGACCCAACAAAAACATGTCACAATAAATTACGAAGCTGATGAAAATTTGTATCAGCACAAGTAGTACAAGCTGAGCACAACCCAGCACAATAAAAATTTCTCAAAAATTCCAAAATGGTCAAGCTAAGTATATCAACATCAAAATTTTCAACTGGGTAGAATGATTTCTCCAACGGCATTCAGCGGGCCTAAACGATCGACTCGCGTGTGGTCTCGTTTAGCGAGAACGATATCGATCATTTTGGAGTCGCACGGTAGGAGAAATGAGAGATTGCATTCCGCGCTCGGGCTGAAATAAAATAAATAGTAATTGCCGCTACCGATGATGCAACCGCGGATCGGAGCGTAAAAGGAGGAATCCGAGATCGGGCTCTCGCGCCTCGTACGAGTCGTTCAAACAAAACGCGGCTCAAGGACCCTCGTAAAATCGTTGCCCGCGGGCAACCTGCATCCGTTATCCATCATCGGCAAGGATGCCATGCGCGCTCTCGAACGGTGTAGAATTTTCGTCTCTCCTCGTCTCCTCGCGAGCCGCGTATATCCCATCGAGCCTCTACAAATTTTACGAGAGAGCGAAGGAGAGGGTAGAAAAAAAGATCCTCTCGAGTCGATCGCGCCACTCGAAAAAATTTCTCCACTTCCACGGCTGTGAATAACGAGCGTGAAATGTTTTTTCACCTCGGACTCCTCGAACGAGAGCTGCGCCTTAGTTAGACTTTAATAAATTACCGAGCGAGGCTTTACGATCCATTGTTCGGAAATTAATAGAAAGGGATGATACCCGGCGACGTTAATACGGATATATTATAAAAGGCTGCTTAAAACGCGCCCAGCGTTTCCGCGGAGTCCTGGAAAATTTACCGTCGGCGGAGGCGTATAGGTTGAATTTACTATCGAGCGAGTGGTGGGGCTCGCTCGTAATTTACATCATACTTCCTCGTTTCTCGACCTTTTAATGTGTAATTTCGTTACAATGAGCGTGCGCGTCGCTCGTATCGGCTGGTTACCGATCCTTTTTAGAATCTTCGCATGCACAGCGTCGTCGAATGACGCTTTTCGAGACGAGAAAGAGCGAATTAACGCGCTCGACCAGCCGGTTTAGGTGTAAAAGGGGGTAGGAAGAATTTTTCATCGATAGTGCAGTTCGGACGCATTTTGTACCCCCGTGTTTGACGTAAGTCGATGTAAACAATAGCCGCATAAGCGACGGAGTTGACCGGACGCGCGTTAAAGTTCACACGGATATATCGGTGCGGAGTATAATTAAACGCCGTAAGCGTCAATAAGTCAAGTGATCGAAAAAGGGACAGAGCGCGCCCGCTCGAGTAGAAAAAGGGAGAAAGATCGTTGAGCTTGCGTTTACGTTCGACGTACGGACGTCGCGTCGGATAAAAATATTGGCTTTTTTTTTATTGAAAAATTCGCTCGAAATAAATGGTTATTACAGGAATTTCTCAAAAAAAAAAGAGAATCGAGAGGAGGATAATTGACGCGAGCGAACACGTGGCCATACCCTGCAGGGGTAAAAAGAAATTGAATGCGACGAGAAAAGTAGTTTTTCCGTTTGTTAAAATTAACGCGCGTGAGTTATGAATCGTAAAGACAGTTTATTAGCCGTTTAGCGCGCTCTATTCGCCGTCGCTACTTCGAAATAATTGAACACGTTCGACAGTTCGCGCGGCTATAGGCCGTATCCTAAACGGCCCGTGCGTCGATTATTTTTAATTTGCCTACGACGGGAAAAACAAAATAAACGAAAAACCTTAAGCACCCTAATGTCCTAAATAACGCCAGACATTTCCCAAGGCGCGTTCAAACAAGCGCGCGTTTCTATTTTCACGCGGTTGCGTAAATTCTTGAACCAGCTCCGTTGCGTAACGCCGTCATTTTTCTATTTTTCAACGAAATTCCGCGCGAAAATCGAGAACGTCTATCGAGTCGGTCTGTCGTTACCCAATCGCTCCCAATTCTTGCGTTTTGGTCGCATCGGACGTTACCTAGTATCTTTCTCAGCGACGCGAGTCGCGCCGTACGACGATTCTCAAACTTTCGTCCGCTCTTGTACAACATCTGAACGGAACGTGTAATCCATGCGTCGATTCACAAATTTTCACTCGAGCCGTGCACGTCGCGAGAACGGTTTTATCGACACTCTCGGATTTTCCTCGAATTTTGTCCTCGACATCGCACCAAAGCGACATTCCCCGCGATCCGACGGACGAAATACAACTGAAGATGAGCTCGCGCGCGATCACGAATCCCGCCGAGGCCTATTTTTGAACCCGACTATCGATCCGTCCTTCTTTATCGCGAGGTGCACTCGCTCGCTCGCTCGGGAAATGAGAAGAGGATATCCTCGTTGGCCCGAAATCTGCCACCGATTTTTGAAGAGGGGTCGAGCCGAGATGTCTGCATTCGCGTACGCGGAGAGGGAAGGGATCTCGCGGTAATAAATCGTTTGATTTTCAGGTCTACACAGAAAAAAATTAATCGACCTGGATCACTTTAGAGATAAAGTAATCATTTTAATGTAGAGAATACTTTAAATCAAGTGATCTTTACTCTTTCTTTTCTTTTAATTTACCAAATAAATAAAGTTACTGGCTTTCAGTGAATTTACTTTATTTAAAGTAAATTTGTCTTTACATAACGTGAAATTCACTTTAATCAATGTTAGAACTGTACATGAATAGTAAAAATTACTTTAAATTCTAGTAATATCTGCTAAACTCTCTCTTCAACTTGAATAATAAAGTAATTGTTACTTCAAATTAAGTTTGTCCAAACACGAACGTTAAATTACGGTGAAGAAGTACTTTAATGTGGTAAAATTTACCATTTATTTCTCTCCGTGTACCTTTTTGCTGGGTCTCGGCTTGGATGTCTTCGCCTCGGGAGAATCTCTCAACCCGTCGATATCCATTCTACTATTGAACGGGATCGCGATAATAACTATGCGTGCGTTATAGTCCCTCGTGGCGCGGTAAATCAATTATAATGCATGCCTTTCTAATCTGGATTTTCGTCGCGACGATTCTCTTATTGGTCGCGGCTTTCTCCGTTTATCCTGCCCTTATTTTCTCTCATTGTAGGCCCACTCAGACCGTGTAATTAAAGCTCCGAGCGTCCATGCTTACGAGAGAGAGAGAGAAACGCGAAGACGTCTCGTTCCGTTTTCCAGTCGCGCATACGACGATTAATTCAGTTTTCTCGCCCCGTGCTCAGATTTATCATCGTAAGACTCGCGCGCCGGAGAAAGACAGAGACAAAAGAATATTTATTACTCGTATTTCTTTTTTCTCCTCGCTTCACCTGGGTTACTACCGTCGCATATGAAATTGCGCGTAATCGACGTCGATTTGCATAATCGTTCGGGTCTCTCTCGCTTGAGAGAGCACTCCTCCCCTACTTCTCTCTCTCTCTCTTCCTCTCCCTCTCGAATCGCCTCTATTGCCTCGTTAATCGTTTTATTTGTCATTCCATTTTCCGCAGCGCTTTCCGTTAATTATTTACGGGCTATCTCGTCCGCTCGACGAAACGAACCGTTTCGCGTCCCGGCCTTCCACGCGACGCGTCCTTCGCCCGAGCAAATTGCCGATCGCGTTTTGATGGATTTTCGGTGACAAGACGAACAAGTAATTAAAGTTCGATCGAGGCCGCGACGTGGAGAACCTTCGATGGAATAAACGCTGCCGGGATAAATCGCTCCGAGTGGCCGCAAACGGTACGTCTACCTGTTGAATCGTTCGAAAATTGAATGCCTCGGTCTTTCGCGCGTCTATAGCGTGGCTCGCCACGTGCTCGGTGCGCGCCGCGAGCTTCCGAGCCATCCTAACCCCCTCCTGGCCCCCTTCTCCTCCTCCTCTGGCGCGCGCTCACGCTCGCGGGCTCGCTCTTGCAATTTGCGAACTACCGTATAACTACCATAATTATATCTCATCGTTCCACTCTGCACGAGATTCTCATTTTTCCCCCCTCCCTTTTTCCTCCTTTTCTATCGATCGGAGCGAGAACACGAGCTCGGCTTTTCAGCGCTCGATCGTTATCTCGCTCTCCTCGTTGTTATTATTGTTTGCGCTAATGCTCGGGCCATTCGATCTTACGTACGTCGCGAGCTACGCCGTCGCACGTTAATTGCGTATTTACACGTTACGCGCGCTACCGACAAATTGGCGAGTGAAATTCCAGTTGTTTCGAAGCGACGTTAAAAAAAAAATGGTGCGCAAAATCGCGATCCATCAACGCGCGTTTTTCGAGCCTCGTCGAGCTCGCGTTCCCAACGAGGAGATCGAACTAAACTAGTTTCTAATTCCCGCCACTTTATCAATTGGCTCTACCTCGTTCGACAAATTGTCGTGCGATTCGTTCCTAATAACGCGTTTTTTGCCGCCCGCTCGTTACATCGATACTGAAACCGAGCGGGAGAGAAATATACGCGAGAAAACAAAAAAAAGGAAATACGTAAGGTAGTTTCTCAAACGAGATTTCGCCGGGCTAAATTTAAAAGCGCGGATACACGTAAGCCGCGAAATAATAGAGGGAAAAGGTCGATCGGCTGGTTAATAACGCGCGAGTGTAAAATCGATCGGCCGCCGGCCGGCTTTATTTTTGCAGCGTATCGACCTCGTTCGTTCTTTTCTTGGACGGTCATTCCGGCTAATACGGGGTGCGTCTCGACGTCAAAGTACAACGTACACACAAAGACGAGCGCGCGCACACACGCGCGCACCACCGAGGGGTTGCAACGACGCCATTTACGTGGCGGGAAAAGTTGTCGCGCGCGCGCGACCGTTTAATGGTATAGTTCAGTCGAACGAGTCTATCGGTCGACGCTGACGCAGAACGGCACCGCGCTCGTCGATCATTGACGGGGACGTTCAAAGACGATCTCGCTTGTTTATTCTCGCCCTCTGTACGTTTCTCGCCGCCCTTCCGGTTCATACGACGATTTGCGTGACGTAATTATGAAAGTAATGTCCGAGTTTGTTTATTCCTGCCCTCGACAATATTTTAGACCACCTCTTCACGTAAATAACTTGAATTTCACTGTTGTAGCCTGATTTAGACGTGTTAGTTGTACTATTAGGGCCAGTACGACTAAGAAGTAGTAATAAATACCATTTACAACTTTCGTAATGTTAAAATTTCGATACGACTAGTAAGTTCAAAACGATATATGAACGTACATAACAAATTTTACCAGTCTTTCATTATATGTGTCTAAACGAGAACATATTAAGTCATAAACGTTAAAATAAAAGTCTGATTTGAACCTCAACTTAGTAGATCGGGACGTAACTCCTCAATTTAGGTCGCACATATACGTTTTAATTTATTTAGTTGTAACCAATGGTTCACAACGTTAAAACAGTGCTTAAAATTTTGTCTCGGGTGTTCAACCGAGTCAGCAGCCACGCGAGAAAAATTCGTCTCGCGAAAGGTTGTTTGTATGCGTTTCGATCAGACAATACTATTTAGTCAAAACTAGGACAGAGTGCACGATGCCTTATAGGCATCGGGTAAAGTTAGTTTGACGTAACGTATATGGACATCTTCAGAAGAGAGAGCCCGATGAGCGCACGTCGAGGATGCCTTTTTAGAAAAGGTCGTGTCGAGCCTAACCGAAAGAAATTATTTGGTTGATTTTGATACATTCGTTGACCCTTCGGTGGGTATCGTTCTTAGCCACCCGAACGATATTCGCGGTAGATTGTGGAGAAGTCGAGCGATAACGCGTCACCGATGAGTACAGGGCGGAGCGCGAAACGTCACGAGACACGCGCGCTCTGTACACACTTTGTTATCCCTACACATTTGTTCCCGTTTTATCGTCATCGATCGCTTCGGGTGTAAAATGACGTCTCCTCCAGCGAAGAGAGATAGAAAGAGCTCGACTTTGCATACGCGCGTTTCTCGTTATTCGCGATATCGAGGGCGGAATTTCGCTACCCGCGAGCCGATAAAACTTCTCACGTCTGGCGCGTGTGCCACGCTTATCGGGAGGTGCCCACTCCTGACATTTTTTTCTTCCACACTCGTTCTCGGAATCGCTCAGAGGTGCGAACGCAACAATAGCACGACCTTGCTCGTGATCGCTGTAATTTCGCGATCTCGCATAAATTGAGGCCTTTTTTTCTTTTTTTTTTCATCTCTGTCTCGCTCCGGCGAGTTTTCCGTTTATCGCATTACGGACGAATTAATGGCGTACATCTGCCGAGGCTGGGAAGGGCATAAATCGTGCGGTCAATCGACAACCCCGAGGTCTCGCGTGCAGCGGAAAGACGAATATTAACATTTCGCATACATACACGCCGAGATGTATTCAATAGGCGGCCTATCGGCGTTTACTACTGCGCGCTCGTAATTGTCGCGATCGTAAAGCTCTCTCTATTGCCATTACTAGGCCACGCGCGATTCGCCATCGAGTCGAAATTTATCGGGACCAGACGGCCCGCGTGAGAATGAAGGAAGGGAAAACTCTCCCGGTCATCCCCGACGCTTCTATAATACCGATCGGCGAGGTATTATTTACGATCTTTTGTCTACGCGTTAACGGCCGTATAAATATATAAAGATATACGCGCGATCATTAAAACGCGAGCGAATAAATCCTTAAACTAATTACGGAAGAGCCGATTTTTCCATATGCGCAGTTTCGAAAAGTGTTTGCTCCACTATCGTCGGGGCCAATTCCGTTCGCGGCTGCTCGTTCGTTATCGACTATATCAGCGGTGGCTTCCATTAGTTGCGTCAGTCGACGAGCGCTATCTCGTCTCTTCCCTCCCGAAGTATAATTAAATATCTCTCGGGCTCGCGATAGCCCTTTCCCGGGCTGCTTAAATCATTTCCGAGCTACTCGTCTGCCGCTTTTTTTCCCCGTTTTCACTTTTCGAGGGACGTTATTATATTTCGGTAGATAGAATCGAGCGATATGCGAGCGCGCGTGCACCGACGCGCCGCCCGAGTGTTACGAATCGTGTTTACGAGCGAGTCGAGGAAGCGCCTTCTGGGCTTTATTGCCGTAGGGCGACTTCGGAACGGCGAACGGGGCCGAGCGAATCGAGAAAGATCCTCCGGGTGTACGCGGAGATTCACCGGAGCACCTAATTGAATTTCTCTCTTCCTCGATATCTCTCCTCCTCGTTTTTTTTTTCGCTCTCCTCCATACGCGAAACGAATAATTCGACAACGTCCGCGCTGAATTATGCAACAACGTCGCGACTCGAATTGTTCCGCCCTCTTTTATTTACGACCGACAGATTCCACGAGAAAATGCAAATACGCGACGATAATATTTTGCCACATTTAAGGAGCTTCGGAGGGCTTAATGATTTAAGCTAATGTCAAAATATTCGCTTTTATTATTCCATCGAGTCTGAAAATTATCGAGGTAACGTGTAACCTTTTTTTTCCGTAAAAGTTTATCCCTCGTTCCAGAGAAGTATCTACACTCGACGGGGAAATGACGTTAACAGAGAAGGTGTAGGAAAACGATCGCGGCCAATTCGGTTTTGTGGAAACGCATTTCGCGCGGAAAGATGTTTCTCCGGTGAGGCAATGCGCCCCGATACGAGCGTTAAATATAAAGGCATGAATCGACGGATCGTTTTTGGTTTAACATTCCGGGACGTCGTAACAGCGGGCGCGAATCGTCCCGCGCGTGACGCGAAAGAGAGAAGGACGGCGAAACGCAACGGCGATCGGCTATGACGCCGGTGGGTAGATTTGGTGAAATGGCTCATCGATGTAGCACGCGCCAAGAAAACGCGCTGCCTCGCTGTTTACGATCGCGCTGAAATATATACGCGTGGCTTCTCCTCGCTGCGTTATGTAGAGCGAATAACCCGACGCGCTAATTGCGTCTCGCGGAAACGCGGATATGCAAAATCGTTGCTAGGTGTCTTCCTCCCTGCGTGGAACGGAGAGAGTGTGTTGCGTGCCCTGCCAATATAAATTCTATTTATTTATCGCCCCGCGAATATAAAGTTCGAAAATGTTATCGCGGCAATTACCAATATACACCCCTCTCGGGTGTAATTTATCGCGTTTATCGTTATCCGCCTTATCGATCCCAGACGGGAGGATACGCTATTCCGAGAGACGCGAGTTAACGATACGAGCGAGCGTATTCCTCCGGCCGCATGTACGACGTTTTGGCAGAGCGGAGCGCCAAGTCGTGACGAATCGATTGCGCTCGCTCGTAGATCAATGACGTAACGGTCTAATTGCGAACGGGCCGTCTCTCAACTTCGCACCTCGACTCTCCCAACCCCCGAACTTCACCCTCCCCCTCTCGCGTACGAGGGACCGATATATTCGAGAGGAAAAAATTTCGCCGATAAAACGATGATAATAAAAAGGATACGGTGTATTTCCGACAAGCTCGCGCCGCCCGAGGACCCCGAAAGAGAACGAGAAATCGAAAAAGAGCGAGCGGAGGGAGGGGAGACGTTCGAGCGGGCATTTCCCAATATAATGCGATACTTTACGCGACGTCGCGAGCTCCGTTCTCGAAATAAAGTGGCATGAGGTGAGAGGGGCAAAAAAAAAACACCACTCGGCGCGCGCTTATACGCGAGAACCACACCGAGGTATATTTGGCGTGCGGCTACTCGATATTTAAGAGCGTTCATTACGCCCGGCGGAATTCTGACATCTTTATCGGAACCGTTACGATTCCGAAGGTTCGCCGCGTGACAGAAGGGAAACTGGTGACGATTCCTCCGCCGCGAATAATCGAGAGAGCCGGTAGCGAGCGTTCGGCTGACTAATCGCGTTTACGATCGTATCCCGAGGGGGTTAACCGGTGCGGAGTACCGTTGCTCCAGTAATTGAAAGCCCTCGATACATCCGGAGGAATCGAATGAAAACGCGCCTTCGGTTTTGTTTTCGTGCCCAACAGCTACGTACTTACTTACTTACTTACTTATTTGAGTTTCAAATGTTTAATTTTTATGGTGTGTTAAAGCTAATGAAACTATTCAAAGACGACTATGTGACGTTTCGTGCAATAAAAATTCATAAAAATACGAAAACCCTTGTCTGAGTATAATAATTTGGCCACCCTCTGTACTCGGAGAGACCGAGCCAACTAATTTCAAAGCGAATTTTCGAAAAATTTTCCTGCGATTAGTCGAGAACTGATAATTTTCACAGATGGTAACAAATCGTTTGCTCGATTCGAGAAAGAAAAATACAATGAAATTCATTCTCCTATCTAGAAATTTCAATATGGAAATCGAGGTTGTCGAAATTTTTCGAGAACGATAGTACTGAATGGAATACTAGAGAGAGAAAGGGAGGGAGAGGCACGTCAATGAGCGACCGAACGTTCGCGCGCCGCGAGAGACGAAGGTGACTAGAATTCCCTTTTACCCGCCCACCGTGAGTTCGCGCGCATGATGTACGATTTCCTGTCTTATACCGGGTCCGGCGCGCGCGCGAACACTCACAATAACAACGAAATGTCACGACTCTACATACGATTTACTTCGCGTTACCATACAAAGCCGGGGACAGTTTAAACAATGATCTATGAAAGCTTACACGGCTAGCCCTTCTCGTATTTTCGCGAGTGAATTAACTTGAAAAAAAACTGAGAGGGGTGTTCGTTTACTCGGAAGTCGACTGTCGATTCACGCGACTCCTGTAATTATCCCAGTCCCACGAGATCTCAACGAACACCGGTTGCGAAATTGTCGATTGTTCGCTGATAGACAAAAGTTGCGCGTCCAGATCGATTTCTTTCAAGTAGATCGGACGACGAGTACTTTCTTTCGCATTCGGAGAATATTTACAGTTTTCGAGCAACGCTTAGTCGCCTACGCGAGAGTCGTGAACTTTTCTCTCTAGGAGAGTAATGGTAGAATAGCCAATAATTTTTCTCTCACCCACGTTATTAATCGCTCCCTCGATGGGAATCGCTATTGGTGTATTCGTCGTTAATTAAATCGCGGACGAGTCTCGTTCGGAGACGAAAAAAGAAATGTCCACCGTCGGAAATATTCCGTTTTTGTCGAGCGTCTTTTTTTTTTGCTCGAACGAGCCGTGCTGGCTGAATCGACGGGACTCGGTACTTCAATAAACAGCGTTAGAGGAGGCCGTATAAAGCTGCTCTCCGGCTCGCGCCTCTTGTTGACCTCTTTTACGTTATCTTCCTCGCTCGCTCCTCCTAGACGTATAATGTACAACGCGGTATAAGGTGTATTTCGTTGGTCGTTTCGACGCTAGCGATGATTAATAACTCCAGATCGAACGATTGCGCCTCCCGACGACGTTCCGGCTAATTAATGCTAGATATCAATTGCGGTTTCTTCGTCCAATACAGAAAGAAGATATTCTCCCTTCTCGTCTTTCATTTTTCTTCCCCTCCTCGTCCTATCGCGTTAATTAGTTTACGCGAGCCTTTCGTCGTTTAATTAGCGTCGATGTCTCTCGAAATTGTTTTTATGCGTGTTCATTTCCTGCCTGGAATCTTCGAGCGATCTTCGGTGTCGATGGAGTCGAGTGTCTCTCCAAATGACCATCGTCATTCGCCGTGCAGTGACTTATCGTTCGATTCATTCCGCGGTTTCGCTCTTCCGATTGAAAACGATGTTTATTACCTCGATTATTATTTTTGTACATCGGGTTGAGAAATTGCATCATCTTAACTCGGTATAAATAAATTTCTTCTATGAATCACTATTTCAAAAGAGATATATTTTATACGTTCGCAGGTAAATGTTTGCTATAATTAAAAACTCCGAGTTTAAATGGAACGATGTAATCGATGTTCCTCGTTTATTCCAAGAAAATCCGTATTTAGTCCCGAAGGAGCTGAACAAATAGATCGAAGACTTCATCGTCTTCCCGAAGAAGACACCGAGATCGCGACTTTCGCGCGGGATATTCCAAGAGCGCGAAGCACGCCGACTGCCGGAATTGCGATCCGACGGCAAGATCGCGGCAGCTGGCATATTATACTCGGCGTGGTCCGATCGAACGCACGCGTTACGATCCGGAATGCGTGCAATCGCGTTTGGGATCGATCGGCGCTGCGTTTGCGCTCGCGAATCGATGAAGCTTGCCGGAAAGCGATTGAGTGGACACACAAGAAGAAAAGCCATCGTGCGCAGGAGAGAAAGAATCGTGCTTTGCGTGCGAACCGGGAGCTAGCGTTCTCTCGATATTCAGCGAGAATTGGCGAAAAAATCGAGACACGATTTCCAGTTTCGTAACGGTTATAATTAGGGAGTTTTTCGTGGATCGAAAAAAAATTTCGCTCCACGATGTACTCGAAAACTAGAAATGGAAGCCGGTGTGTGCACAGTGTCCCGGCGATTAACGGCCGAGTGCGCGTTAACCGAGCCCGCAAAAATTGAGCCTCGTGCGCTTGTATCGTTACACGCGGTATATAATATTCATAACCGCCTCTATTAAATATTCATAGTTCGTAACTGGCGCGTTTAGAAAGCACACAGAGTCCTGAAACGCTTCTCGCTCGTCCGGTGTTACGAATATATCGAGCGAATCGGTTCGATGAATCGTCCCTCTCGAGCCCGACGATGTTGGAATTCCGTGTATAACGCGATCGGAGAAATACCCCCGCGATAACTTCTATCGCGCTCGCGTCCTCGCGGGCCCCTCGATTAACGAAAATCGCGATACGTTTCGTGTCCTCCTATCTCCCAACACTTTTTGTTCCCTCTCGTTCCTCCTCGCATTCCGAGGCTCCTTTTTTTTTCACGAGGAGGAGGTCGAAAAAGAGGGCTAAAAAGGTTCCTTCGATGAGGGTAGAGGGAGAGGGAGAGGGAGGGAGAGAGAGGGACCCGGCGGGCGATCGCGCGCGCTGACATTGTGGGACGTACGGAGCGAGAGAGCGCGTGCTCGCTGAGCCAGCGGTGACAAGAAATTTAATAGCCAGGCTAGAAATACAGGTTTCGGACGTAGCGGCCGTAAAGATCGATTATCGCGCGAGCCGCGCGCGCGGTAGTGTTTAGATCGCGCTAATACCGGTAGCGCGGCCCTCTCTATACACCTCGAGCCAGAGGGAGAGAGACAGAGGACACGAAAACCTCTCATTTGCTTTTTTTACCGTCGATAACCGACCGCCATCGGTCAACGCGGCCGCTGATAAATCGAGAAAAAGAAGCCAAACGAGAGAAGGAACCGATGAGCCGAGTTTTTCGAGGGCCCCGGTTAATCCGCGAGTCGAGGTTTCCGCCTGTCGCATTAGGGTCCCGCTTGTTCATTTCGGGAGAACGTCGATGTTACACGCCCGCGGTACACAACTCGTCGAGACGCGCGCTCGTCGTTTTTCGCGCTGAACAAAAATACACGAGGCGATGAAATTTTGTAATCCAGAAATACAGCGTATTTTACGCAAGTCGGGTAATTCGTCAGCCGATTGATCAAGCCTAGTCGAGAATTGTTCATTGATCGATCGGCGACGGGCGTCGTCGAGATTTGAATTTAGTGGGCGATAAAGAGAATTTTTCCCAGGCAATCCGAAAACTATAACTTTCGGTGTATAAACCAACATCGTTTTCACGCCCATGCAGGCTTTAAGTACCGCGTTTACGGCAGGGAGGTTTATATCGAACCGCTTCGCTCGATCGGTGCGTATATCGCGTTGAGGATCGGCGAAAAAGCGTCAAATTACCTGTAGGCGGATGGTGATGGTGGTGATGATGATGATGGTATCCTAGGGTCGGTGGCGGGGGTGGATAAACCGCGCCCCAGATGCACGGCGTCGCGCCAGCCGCGAGCGACTGCTGCTGCTGATTATGATGCTGTTGCTGCTGCTGCTGGTGCTGATTCTGCTGGTGCTGGCCATGCTGCTGCTGCTGCTGCTGCTGTTGCTGCTGGAGCAGCTGCTGAACTTGAGCGATGTCGACGAACTCCTGGAGCTCGCCGTCAGCCTCCGCGGGATGCTCGCGCACTCTACTCTCCCCTGGCACTGCACCTCCACCGGCAAACGGATTCCCCTGCTGTAGATGCTCGAAGCCCGCCAGTGGATTCGCGGGCTCGTAATTACTGCGTCCGGTCGTGTGTTCGCGTCGCATCGCCAGTGCCAGCATCTTTTCAACTTTTACTGCTCGCCGGCTCGACACCGTGTTCACCAATCCGCTCCAGGTATTTTCAGTTCTCTCGGTTCTTGCTTAGTCTTTTTTTTTGCGAGAAAAAAACCTTAGAGGCGCAAACGAAAATTGTTCGAGAACGCGAATGTATCGTCTCCTTGTCCGTTACCGACTTCCGGCGAGTCCTTGGCTAGGCGCTAATCACTCCGGCGACGCGGACGTCGGCGTCTTCGATACGAGAGGCTCGTCAGAGTAGGTAGAGCCACGCTGGACCCGGGGCAAACTCGAATAACACGACGACACGCACCGTGACGTGGTTCGCACACGATGTCACGACCCGAGAAAACTCGAGTTCATCTCGAACTGTCAAAACTCACAACCACGTCGATTTCACAATCAACCAGTTCACACTTGGCCACTGCGGTAGAGTGTATTCTTCAACCGTGTACGACAACTGTCACTGAACGCGCGAGGAGATCCATAGCGTAATCCATCGATCGCGACGAACCGTCGACGGTGAAAACGTCGTTCGCTCGAGGGGCACTCGAGATTATCCAAGCCCGCGGTTCGCCGGCATTCGACCCGAGATTTCCGCGGAGCTGGCCGATGGGGGTAGAGAACGGCGCGCTTCCGGAGAGGAGAACCGCGAAGGAGGTAGGGGGTAGAGCGAGACAGCGCCAGAGATAGAGAGAAAGACAGAAATAGCGAATAGCGAACTGAAAGTTTCTCGCGTTCTCCCTGTTTGTGTACAATTTTCCCGCACCACGACTCGAAACTGACGCTTTTAAATCCGCGGCGCTCGCTAGACTAATCGAGTGCCGGACTCGACGCGCTCGCGATTGCTCATCGCTGTATGGGGAAGCGGAGGAGAAGGAGAGGAGATGAGTAATCGAGGGAGCGAGAGAAAGAGAGAGAGAATAATCGCACGTGCTCGCGTGTCGTCGGCATATCACCCGGGGCTTTACTCCCGACGTACTGCGTGCGCGTGCTCACCTATCTCGCGCGCGAGGAGCACGTCTCTCCTTCCAGCGCGACGATCGCGAGCGAGCCGCACGACCGCCTTCCACCCCCTTCGTTCTCCGTCTCGCTCGCTCCGCCAATCTCTCGGGCGCGCGCGAACTCCTCGCTCGCACGCCGGTTTTCAAACCGAACTCTCCCCCTCCATGCAACTCCGCACGAGTTGCACGTATACACATACTCTCTCTCTCTCTCTCTCTCTCTCTCTCTCTCTCTCTCTCTCTCTGTCTCTTCGTTTCGCTCAGCCTTCTCTTATCCCTCCCCCTCTCGCCGTACCATCCGTCACGCGCTCCGCAATCTCCATTCATTCCTTGCTCCCTTCCTCTCTCACCTCACCCCACCGTTCTCCGGAGAGACACGCTCTGTGATCCCGTCCTTGTTCACCATCTTCGAGGGACTCTCTTTCTCTCTCTCTTTCTCTCTGGTTTTGTCTCTTTTCGATATTCCAATACCGGTATATCGCCCTCTCGTTCACTCCCGCCAAACGCCGCCTCCGCTATTCCGTTTCCTCCCTCTCGTCCGTCTCTCTCTCTCTCTCTCTTTCTCTTCCTTCCCGGCGAAATATCGCTCTGTCTCTCTCAGACGTTTTACTCCGAAATCGCGCCGTCTCGGTCGCGCGCTCGCGACCACACCAACACGATCCATCGGCGGTAACGCGCGTGCGGCCAACGTTTGCCTGGTGACGTCATTTTTCGCGTGGGCGCACCCCCGCACAAATACGAGCGTCTCGCTCCCTTTCGTTCCTCTCCTTCGTCCGCGGCTCGTCGGTACGGTACTACGCAACAGAGAGAGAGAGAGAGAGAGAGAGAGAGAGAGAGAGAGAGAGTCGGGAAAAATCGAAATTTCGGTTCATCGACGCTCGCCGGGGTTTACAACCCCGATGACCTTGAACCAGAGTACAGAGATAGCGAGCTTGCGCGGGCGGCCGTTTGATATACCGCGTCGGGCTGCGTCAGGTCAGTGTCCCTAGTGGGAGGCTGATCTCGCCCGTAAACACTGAAAAACCGAGCTCTGTTTACTTCGGACTTGTCCGAGTCTCGCCAGCTAGACTCGAGAACAAAATTCACGAAAATTGGTTCCAGCCTCCGACTTAGATTCGACTGTTCTTTGCTCTCACGACGAATCGATCGACGCTCACGTACACCAGCCGAGTGTCTTGTTCCGCGTTCGCCGTTACCATGAATGGATAACGCGCGCTCGCGTACGTGGCGCGTGTCGAAACGATATAAATACGAGATAATACATGGATTGTTGTCGTAAAAGCTCTCTCGCAAGCCTCGCGATAGGGCATAACCAGCGAGGGGGAGAGAGGAGTACGTTTCCTCATCGCGTAATAATAGACATACGAGCCACAAGTGGCTCGTTAACTCGCGCGCGCGTTTTGGCGCGTGTCGGTGGCGTCACGCGCGTTAGGATTCGCACAAAAGACGCTCGACGGTAATTCCGTCATCTCGTACGTCTTCGAAACTCGATAACGCCAATTTATCTCGGAATAAAAAAGTCACCCAAGAAACTACAGCCAACGAATTTCAAACGAGAAAATGAAACCAGAATTTTTCGCTACACTCGTAAACCCGTTTTTTTTTATTTATCACACGTTGAAGTTTTCTAAATAGTAGAGAGAAAAAAGAACAAAATTTCATCCATCAAGCCTGCAGGCAAGAATCCATCCGTAGATAGATTTTCGTATTTCGAAGGGAAATTTATAATACATATTTTTCTGGGGCTAGGTGGCTGTTTCCGGTGAGGCTCGTGCGAGCGGTTGATAATGACGCCACTCTCTCGTGTGCGAGCGCGAAAGCGAGAAAGCGCGAACAAGAAAGAGCGAGAGAGAGAGAGAGAGAGAAAGAGGTAGAGTTGGAGGGGTTTGGGGTACGGGGTCTCTCCATTCACCTCGACGGTTTGTCGCCCACGCGATTCGCCTCGCGAGAGAGCTCCACGAAGCGCCGAGCGAGCGAGAGAAATGCAGAAAATCCGCGAGACTGAGAGAGACGTGGAGAGAAATACAGAAAAAGAGAGTGAGAGAGAGAGAGAGAGAGACTAGCGTGCATCTCCCTCGGCGGTACAACCCCGGCAGCGGTAATCAGCGCCGATCGCTACGAGCTCCGTTGAAGGAAGACGAAGGGAGGGAGGGAAGGGGTTCGAATGTAACCGACGAGAGCGCACGCGAGCGCCGTTTCTCGCTGGGTCCGCATGACCGAATAAAGATACGAGGTCGCGCGCTCCAGCCAGAGGGGGAGAAGGGGGACGAGAGGAGAGTGGGAGAGCCCCGAGAGTCGGACCCTCCGGCCCAGGGCCGCATTCGAACGAGAGCCGCGATCCCGGAGGTCCTTCCGGTTGCTTTCTCAACAACAACAACGCTTATTTACGTTCTCTAGGAGGATCTCTTCGACTGTGCTATCGCGCGAAGCAAAAATCGATGAGAGGAATCGAGTTTTTATCGAATCCGAATTTGATTACATCATCCTCGAGGTATCCGGAATACAAAGATTGGCAAACAAATTTCAGAATACTTTGATAATCCAATAAAACGATTACTTTTCTTTTTCGAGAATTCTCGACCAGAAATATCAAACTGAATCCTGATGTATTATAGTAAGAGTCGAGCTAAATTTCACTATCGACGCGATTCGTCGCGGGGCTCTAGAAATAGCGAGAGGGGGCGAAAGGGGCGAGAGGTCGGCGAGGAATCGAGGCGAGAACGGCGGCCCTGGACGCGGGCCGATTGACTGAAAGGACGACGACGTGACCGAGACGCGACGGCTATTCGAAGGGGCACGCTATATCTGGCAAGACTATCCGACGTGGGCACGCCTCGGCTCGAGAGCGTACGTATATATCCGTGCAAACACACCTTTTTAGCGGCATTACATTAATATCGTAATGGTCCGGTATCGCGCGATTCGAACGGCCCGGCGCCGCTGGCCTTCGGGCGAATCGACCGGACGTGTTTCGCGATGAGGTTCGAGAAGAAAGGAGGATGAGGCGGTAGAGGCTGGGGGAGAGGAAAGACTCGCGAGATGGTCTCGTGCCGTGCGTACGAGCCGCCTCCCCGCCGATCCTCTAACTGCCTCGCGTCCGTGCATCCCGCTCGATCATTTGTCTTACTCCGGGTGAACAACAAACGCGGAGGAGGAGGAGGAGGAGGAGGAGGGAGAGATCCCGCCGTGAAACGAGCGCGAGTTGTAAAGTGCGAGGGAGGCCAACTCGCGAAATTACCTCCGATCGTAATCGCGCGTAAGACGATCTCTCGCGCGCTCGCCGTTAGCCGCGGTAATTGTCTAATGCCGGCCGGAGAAAAATTATTCGTTTTCTCGAGAAACTGGAGTTTTGGCGTTTCGGGGAAGCTCGCGTGCTCGCGACTCGTCACGAAATCGAAAGAATCTGTTGTGTGGCGGATGAAAGCGTATGAAAAATTTCGATGTAAAGCTCCTTAACCTATTTGCATCACACAGAAAAGTGAAAAATTCGTTCTTATCGCAAAAAATTTTTTTTATTGTATTTCCCAAGTGGAATGCGCGCATATACACGGTAAAAACGAATATGTTAAATTTAACATATTTCGCTTGTCGCAGAAAGTCCACAATAATTTTTGGTGTTAATACAACAAGGCAATGTGTAGAAATATAAAACATATTATACGTCAAATTTTTAACAAATTTTCTTAGTTACTTTGACATTGTTATAATGTCGTTTGAAGTACAGGCAAGATGTTATATTAACACGTATAAAATGTTAAAAACTGATTCGCCTGAAATTAAATGTTGTTGTTTTAACCCATTAGAATGTTGAATTCAAAAAATAACAATCTTTATAAGTTGTCAGTCTTTTTTAACATCTTTTCTTACATTCTTTTAACAAAAAACGATGTTAAATTCAATAATTGGCAAACATGGTAATTTTAACTAAGAAATATGTAACTTTTCGAAATTTAACAACTGAAATATGTTGTTCACAATGAGATGTAGGCTAACATATTGGATTCTGTTGATTTTACAGTTAAGATTGTTCATGATTTGACATAAAATTTTGAACAATCGATTTTTTTTAACATATTACACATTCATTTTTATCGTGTATGTGCTTATGATGCAAATGGTTTAACGATACATACATTTTCACCCAGTTTATGATTTACGACAAAATAACATTGCACAATTTACTAGGTAAATTGAAGTTTCAGGGAGGAGATTCGGGGAAGCTCGCGTGTACGAGATTGTTATCGCGACTCATCGCGAAATCAGGAAGGAGAGAGAAAGAAAGAGGGAGAAGAGAG
>NCVS01001818.1:0-25879 GCA_003055095.1 Goniozus legneri | reverse complement strand
GGAGGAAGAGGAACGAGGCAGATTTCGCTCGTGTCATCCTACCTGCGATCTTCTCCGTTTACGCGCATGTCGTTCGGTTTTCGATACTCGATCGGCGAAAATAACGCGCATTTTTCGATAGTCGGATCCGGGATTAGATATTCTTTTTTTTTTCTTCTCATCTTCTGAAAATACAGACGTCATTGACTTCCGTTAGGCACTAAACGCCGTATTGACAGTCGGAACCCGCCACTCGACTCCGCGGATGGCCATAATGCGAGTCTGGCTTTGATAGTCGATTCTCGCGCTGCGAGCGTCGGCTATTCCGTGAGATTGGAAAAACTCTTATTTGATTAACTGTACGGAGTTTTCCCCTCTCCCTCAGGCAATATTGTCGTTGGAATTCCGACGATCTCGGAAGTGACTTGGAGTGTTGGAGCCAACTCGACTCCGCGACTGCGACAATACGTAAAGGGAATATAAGCGTGGTAATAACCGATCGCAATATGGCGAAATCGATTCCGTATTCGATATGTGTAAATATAACGGTACGATTTTATGTTTGCACTGTGCTTCGCGAGGCGACAGCCTGACGTTGAGTTTTCGCTGCGATATCAGTTTTTGCTAAATTCCAAATTAATATATCGAATCGTTAGAAACGAAAATCTACGCTTGGTTCTTTTTTCAGTGTAGAAATTAAATCGGCAATACGTCTGGCCTTGGATTACAGTCCCGTCGTTTCGTCAAACTCGCGAAGAAAAGTTGTATAATACATCCAGTAGCTCCGAACAAAATTGATAAGTCTACCGAGGATTAATGCAGCTGTAAATCAATCGAGTGAAAGTCGAACGCGAACGACAATCGTCGAGAATTTTCTCGTCTCACCTTGACGTTCGCGCGCGCCAAGCAAGAGTCGGGGAATTCGGTTCAGCGAACCGTCAGCGCTTGGTGGTGTTACGTGAGCTCCCTCTCTCTCTCTCTCTCTCTCTTTCTCTCCCTCGGCACCTTTCGCGAACGGTGCCATTGACACTGACATAATAACGCGCGGTGTGTTGCGAGAGCGAGCGAGCGAGAAAGAGAGAGCGTTGACTCCTACGTAGGAGTGAAATCGCCATAAACGCCTCTTGCGTAATGCACCTGGTGGGTGCACGACGAGGAAGGAGAGATCGAGAATCGGAAGCGATCGCTAGAGACGAGGACGGGGAGACGAGAGAAAGTAGACACCGGGGAAAGAGCGAAAGAGAAAGACAACATTCGCGCAAACGATGAACTTGACCCGAATCCCGGTTGAGAGAACGAGCGCGCCAGTTTCGGTATTCTTCGCTCGCGGAAAAAGTCTCGATTATTACAAAGTCGAGTAATTCCCGACTTTGCGTAGGATGAATCCTCGAATTCGGATGACGTCTCGTTCCCGTCGCGAGAGAAAGTCGCGTTTCGCGTTAATCTCTAAGCCTCATAATCGTTATTTATATCGCTAAATAGTTGCTCAATTTTTTTGTTTACTTCTGTATATTTTCTTTCGATGTTCTAATCCTATTTCGTAACAGTGATTATAATTGCGAGGATAAGCTCTCAAAGAGAAATGTTTCTCATTTTTTTTTTTCTACAATTCCGAAATATTTGTTAGAAATTTTGTTATGTATTCCGCGTACCAATAATTATCGATTTTCACGTAATTGGAAATGTGCGCTCGAGTTGCCATAACAGCCGTCATAACTGCGAATGAAAGAAAGTCGAGCGTGCGCGAGCTACTGCAACGCTGAACTTGACCCGAATATTCGCGAGCGCTTCCGTCGGGGTGAGAAGAAATCATTGCGAGCTGACAAAAGGAGAAAGGAGCGGAGAAAGAGACGGAGAAAATTACTCTCGATTTTCGTGGGATCGGTTACTTCGATCGCACGGTGACGTTTCCTCTCTTCCTTCTCAATCTCGGACGCGATTACGACATCGGGCGGCTCTTCAGTGTCAAGGTTACCGGACTTTGATCGTCCATATTTTACGTATTCGAATTAGAAGATTATCACCTACTGGAAAACAGGTGTCGTCACTGCTTTCAATATTTCACAGAATTTTAAAATTTCTTTGGACCCTTTTTCTGTACGTCGGGAAGAACTCGAGAGAGTTTTTTTTCCTCATCAATCAAGAGAGGAAAAGGGAAAGAACTCACAACAGAAGTGAGTTGTAAACGACCGTAAGAATTTTTCAAAACAAAACGAATTTTTTCCCTCGTTAATACTCATCTTGGAGAGAAGCGGTGAATCGTTTTACAGGGTGGAGTTCCGGAGATTCACGAGTTTTGAACGACGGAATGAATTTCGCGAAACAATACCGTCTCTGACTTGTTTACGCGAGTGCGACGCTATCGAACGTATTTCGCTCTTTTTTCGCGTTTCGCGCGCTCTCGCGTTGAGATAACTCGAGATAGCGTACCATGCCGGACTGTTTGAAAATTCGCGGAACGATTTTCTCGCGTTTGCATTCTTTCGCGAGAGAGGAGAGCGTGACGTAATCTCTCTTACATACGAGCGGGCGAGCTTGCTCGCGCGACAAACGCCATAAATTTCAACCGTTGACTCAGAAAAATGTCGGGAAGTTGGCGAAACAGGAAAACGACTCTTAAAGTTCTCGGTACGGCATCTGGACGTTGGACTTTTCTTTTCGAGCCATCGCGGCTTTCCTACGCGGTCGATGAATTAATTCAAACAGAACCTATTGGCGAAGAAATGACTAGTTTTTGAGCATGGGTAAATTATCGATCTGGAATCTTAGCAATCTTTTCAATCCACTCAAAAGCGTATTCGAAATAAGAAAATTCTAATTTCATACTTTGCCTGGATTCGATGAGGTCGTTAATTTTTTTGCTAATACGCCCGCTAATTTGAAGGTTATATACACTACCAAAATAAACTAATAACTCCTTTTGTTTTCTTAAAGCTCATCTATCCCGTCGAAAAATTTGATCGTATTCAATAATCTACATTATATTTCATTTCATTGTTTGTTCTTAAAAACGGCCAAAAAACTGATTTTCTCGATTCGGAGCGATACATCGACTTCCGGGGTAAAAAAGTTTATACGACTCACCCTTTCTGCGTATACGAAAATTTCGCAACTGCTTCGCTTGTATCATGGCTCGAGTAACTTCAACCACTTTATATAAACTACAATTTACACTTACGATTAAAAGCTCGCGAAAATAAACAAATGCGCGACACGAAACGACTGATATTTCGACTCCGTAATGACCGTACAGTAATGGCCTCCCTGCGTAATAACAAAGATTGGGATCTGCGCCGCTTCGGTTAAAATTGTTGTGGCGCTACTCGTGGCGATCGTTAGTACTAACCGTGATTTGTCCACAATCATCGCAAGCTCCAAATTAGTTCTCCTGCTTTTCGCGTTGATCACAGCGCCACCTACGGCAATCTTAATGGTAGCGCAGATCCCAATCTTTGTTACTACGCAGGGTGACCGTTACGATTTAAAAAATTGGCCGCGTCGCGTTGTGCCATTTGTTTATTTGCCTCGAATTTCAACCGTTTGTCTCAGGTCGCGGACAATACAATTCCTGTTCGCGAGTGTAAAAAAATAGTGTTCTCAGTGATTGGAGCCTGCTGGCCCTATATTGGAGCGTCGCAGCCGCGAAATTTTTGCATACACAGAAGAGGTTAGTCGTATAAATTTTTTCGACTCGGTTATTTATTTGAGCGATGAAAAATCGATTTTTCGAATATTCTCTTCGCACCTTTTTCTACCTATCGCTTTTCATTTAACGTTTATGAAACAAACCGAATTAATCGAGTGTTGACGGCTCGCGCGCGAGCGACGTGTGTATCGTCGCCGATCGAGCGTCCCATTGTACGTCTCTTCCATCATTCCCCGTTACGTTTCGTCAGATAACCATCGGTTTATCCGTCGATTCTCGTGTGCATCGTCCAGAGGAAAAAAAAATAGGTATAGTATACAACAACAAGGGGGCGATGAAAAAAGAAATTAAAGGGGCATCCTTGGTGTGGTCAACTAGCCATTAGAAACGTTAAATAGAAAGCTATTACGAGCGGCTTCACAATGGACGAGACCTATCAACGGCAGAGCGAGTGTACAAGCCGAGCAAGATCGACGAACGTCCTTGCGATATTTTCTCGTGCGTTGAACTCGTTTCTCGAGTGTGCGTCTGTATCCTACACGATTACGTCGATGATACGCATGACGCCTCGTGTGGCTGCTTCGAAACCGCCAAGTTCTCGAACCTTACTTCGCGAGTTATATCTCGGTACGAACTCAATCTCGTCATTTTGCGAAATTTAACTCCTTTCTTCGCTGCTGAAGAAGTTTTGGAATTCAAGGCAAAAATTAACCCGAATGTTCAAACTTACGGGTTTGAAAATTCGATACAAACTGTTATTCCTTCTAAAAAGTATTGATTTAAATTAAATTAAGTTATTTCCGAATATTCGTGTAATTTTTGCTCGTTAATTGCTCCCCGTGATAGTTGAAATTCTGTACAGAAATTGTTAACAGTGTTCGTTGGCGATAAAAAAGGAAATTTTTATCCCTTGGCGCTACTCAGGGAGAAAGAGCGAGTAAAACTCGAGAGATACGCACGCGAGAGCAGCCGGAAGCGCAGAAACACGTATTTCACGCGAGCGAGCAAAGCTGTGCGTGGCCGCCAGACTCTCGGCCCTCGCCCAATCGTAAAGATTCGGATTTACGTTGCCGATCTGCTCGCGGAACTCGGAGATCTCGCCTCTTCCTCTTGTCGCGGACACTTCGCTTTTTCGATTACCGCTTTGAACCACTCGATACACCACTTTAGGGCAACGTACATCTTGGTAGTTTCAGAATGGGCAAGGAAATACAGAAGGAAGTTGCGCCGGGTTCGAAAAATTTTTCGTACTCGCGCATAAAATTTAACAATCGAGTTTCCCGTCGCAAACAAAGCGGGGAAATCTCGTTCCGCCGCGCGAGGGGGAAAGTTCACGCGGAGTCCCCGGGTGCCGGGTGAGTAAATTCTGTGAGATAGTTTTCGCGGGAGGAAAGAGAGACGGGGAGGCGAGCGAGTGAAGGAGCGAGCGAGCGATAGCGGGAGAGAGAGAGAGAGAGAGAGAGAGAGAGAGAGGTGGGTGAACGGGACGAACGAAGGAAATCAATAGCGTTGCTAGGCTGGTCGCGGAGAGTATACGACGACGATGCTTTTAAAGCTCAAAGCTACCGGCGAGAGTGTATACGCGCTCGCCAAAGCGTTTTAAAAGCTCCTCCACTTTTACGTTCGACGCCGTTCAACGGAGAAGAGAAATTTTAACCGAATTTAACTTTGCATGAGATATTCGGACGTTCTTCTTTTCCGATCGCTCCCAGCCAAGCGAGAAGGAAACTCCGGGAGTTGGAATCTTTTTTTCCTCCGCCTCCTTTTTTCCGCCAACTATTTGAATAATGAGCATCGTCGGGGTAGCAAAGTGCTTTTTAATACCGATCGGATGCGGTCGTCGGGGAACTTGGAGTGGTATGGCGAAGAGCTCTTCATGGATATTACGTATGCTCACGACTCTCTAAACTTGCTTTATGGAGTCAATTGAATGTGTACGATCGATGAGACTGTCGATCGGAATGTTGAAATTTTTCAAATACGTAGGATGAAATTGCTATTTAATTTAAGGTAATATTTCTCAACCCAAGAAACTTGAGTTTTCGAGTTGTGATTCGAATACCAATTTCCATTTTGGCTGGAGGAGAAATTCAAGAAAATTCAAGAAGCGATTTCTTAATCCAAGTGAGCCGTTTTTCGTGTAAAATCGGAATATACGGGATCGCTCATCTTATCGAATAGGAAATATTTATTCGTATTGCGAAACTTCGTTTGGCATCTCTCGAATTACGACCTCGCGCTCTCATCGTAAATTATTTTCCGCTGGTCGTACTCGGGTGCACTAGAGATCGAGAATTAGGTGTACTCGGCTTATATAGCGCTCGAGCTTTCGACGCGAGATACGCACTCCCCGGTCTTGTAAACCATTTTCATTCGGACGTTTACGACGAAATTACGTCTAGGTAACGCCCGAGTAGCTTTACGTCCCTGCGAACGTAAAAACTCGGGCTTCCAGCCATCCAGGAGAAGAGCTGAGGGCAATTGTCGTCTGATTTATCGCGAGCCCTCGTGGAAAACCGATACTCGCCGTTATTGTCATCGATTTGCACACTCGAGGGGCAAGAGAGAGAGAGAGAGAGAGACGAGACGAGACGAAGGCGAAATTGCTCGTTATCGAACGGGAACGTATCGCGTTATAACTTCCGATAATTGGCTCTACTCTATTTTCCCGGGAATGCCCTAACGTTTTCTTTGTATTTCCGATAAATCTTGTCCGCACCCGCGTTTCGATAATTAACGTTTTAATCAACGAGTTTAAAAAGAAAACGTGATGTATTTGTCGGGAGCACACTCGCCCCTTCTTATTTTCGCCGAGAAAATTGATTTGTCTTCCTTTAGGGGAGGTTTGTTTACGAGCCGTTCGTGGCGGGGTCCAAGTCTGATTGCGAGGGCGCGACCGAGGTGGCAGTTTGGAATCTCTTTGACGTCGAGTGGATCCCAGAAGGAAGCGGGACCTCGCAACGAAAGGATCGGTCCCTCGCCGCTACGTGAGTCAATTCTCGGAATTTCGTGCTCATGGACAAAGGAAGTTTTCCTTCCACCCCGATTTTCACGATCTTGCGAAATTTTATTTCCTTTCTCTCTCTTTTTCTCACAGTCCGTGTCGGAATTCTTATTCTGGTCTCAATCTTAAAAATATATTTCTTTAAGCAGAGATTTTTTTCCGGAGTTCAATGGATTCTTCTAAGGCAAGAGTTCCCGATCCCGATAAAAGTCATTCCCAAGGATCAACGCTCCCGGCAATGCTTTAATGCGATTTGCACGTCTCGAGAGGATTAATTGCGCGTAAGTCGAAGTCGATTCTCGCGAATCGAGTCACGCGAGTGGGAAAGGACGGGGAGTGGGGGCGTGTGTTTAGGGGTTGCGTGCCGATCGAGATATCGTGAAATTTCCGGAATGAGGAACCTCGTATAATCGTCGCATATATGGTCGTGAGAGCGTCCCCGTGGACGCGCGATGCCGCGCAGGTGCTAACGAGAGTTGAAATAACTCGCTATATTCGTGGAAAATGCCGATTTGCTAATTGATCGACTCGCGACTCGACACCGTCGTTCCGACTCGACTGCTATTTTTTTTTTTTCGCTATTCCGCTGTACTGCTTGCTCGCTACTCGCCAATTCCAAAAGAGAAAGAAAAAGAAAAAAAAAGTCGAAACACGAAATTTCTTTAATTTATGCAATACATACATATAGCTCTGGCTTCTTGTCTACCGCGATCGACAAGACTCGCATTACAAGGCTGTCGGTGAAGTCTCGCCTAACGGTATTCCATTCTAAAGAGAAGTACGGCCATGTTCGATTGTCACCTTCACTCGGCACTTCGCTGGGCGAACGAAGTTTCCTGAAATACGAATTGAGCTATTAAACTCGCTCCGCTCAATTCGCCGTTTTTGATTGTCAGTCCGAAGCTGGCATCTAGTTCGAAGTTTCGAGTGGAACGGTTCTTTGTCTCGTCTTCGACGTTATCCGATCAAAGCGTGCTGAAATTAAATCGAATGTTCAATTTCATTAATTCTTCAATTTTCAAATCTGTTCCTTGGTGTAGAAAATTTTTCCGTTCATATAGCGTTTTCGACTGGAAAATTATAAATCTGAAAATAAATCGATCCTTACTCGGGCAGATCGTGTTCTCCATCTAGAGGTTATTAGCTTTTTTATGAAATAATTCAAGGTCGCTCCGTTCCGGGGAGAATAGATCGCGCGAAAGAGCCGATCACGAGCGGTATTAGCGCGAAATCGAAACAACCCTCGGCCATTACACTCTCTTTCCTCGACCGTAACCTAGGAGGCTCGCGAGGCACTCTCGCCATTCCCTCCTCCTTTTTCCTGTCTCTTAACAAGGCCGTTATTGTTGCGATTTACTTTTGAGATCGTTCGCTCGCCGCACCGCGCTAGAATGGAAAGGAAGGGAGCATCTTCGGCGCGATGGTAATGAATACCCAGGGACGTGATTACACACCCCGATGTCCCTCCAGGAAGAAATTCCTTTTTCTTGCGGCTTGCTCGCATTCCCTTACCGATATATCCTCGCGGTTCGCCCTTTTCTTTGCCACTCTCGCGCGCGCGAGCAAGAAACTTTAACGACCCATTTGTCCGTGCGCGATACCATCCTCGATATTAACGACGATCGCGTTTCAAAGGGCGGACTTTATTAGCGGCTAATATAAGTAAACACGAGAGGGAACGCGCCGCGGTGGGGAAAATTCGCGGCGCGATTTTTTCAGTTAATTAACATCGGCGCGGTGCGCCGCGAGAGACCGAGCGGGTAATGCGAAAGTGCGATAATTACCCGACGGAATTTATCGTCGTAACGGCCGAGTCCGATTTTACCGAGTGCGCGCTCGGAATTAGTCGATTCTGGAATCGGTCGTTCTTCTCGCGCGATATACGGAACGGATAAATAGCCTCGAGAGCGGCAACGAGAGGCGATATTAACTCGATATATGGACAAGCGAGTTCTCGTTTGATCGGAAACCGAGCGCGGGAAGTCTCTCCGTCGGGCGGTAAACGTCAAAGCGGAACGAAAATCGGTCCTTTGTCGCCGATAAGTGCGCGCGCCCCCTCGAACGTTTGCGAGGGGTGGCTCTCGGCGAGTACAGGGTGTTTCGGGACGATCGTTCGACCTTTGAGTAAGAGATAGCTCGTCGAGGTTTGAACGGAAACGTTCTTTCCCATTTTTTTCATATGATAATCAAACGAGCACGTCCCACTATCCGAAAAATTGATATCAAAATAAAATATATTTAAGTAATTTTTATTAAATTATCAGATTTTCTGTGAGCCAATTTTACCATTATAAAGTCGAAAGAATTCTAACGAACGGTGTGTCCAATCTTCGCGAAGACGAAATACATTTCTTTTTGGAATTTCAAGAACTGCCTTAGTAACACATATACGATTATTCCTGAACACCCTGTACGTGTAGTCGACCTACCGCAAGAATATTGGAGGGTGATTCTCTGTCTCTCTCTCTCTCTCTCTTTCACTAGGTATTGATTTTCGGGCGCGATTTTTACGCGTCGAATTTCGCGGCTCTCGAGCAGTTTAGCGACCCCTGTATCGGAGGATAATCGAGTGCACATCGAGCGAATTCGTCGATCTCGCCTTTTCTCTATCTCGGGGAGATAAACCTCGTTTCGCGGGTTCATCTGGCCGAGCGAGGGGTCCAGCAAAATCGGACCAGTTGGTCCGGGGCGGAACGTGATCGTCGTGACGAATCCTGTTGTCCCTCCCTCTTCGACCGAGTGTATCTTTGGCATCTCCATTTATATCGAAAATACGTCTCCCCCTCTGCGACCGAGATTGGATTTGTACGCGTGCGGGACAAAATTGCCGAGTTATGAGAAAGAAGAGAAAAAAAACGTGAAAGAGAAATTAATTCCAAACGCTGATAGATTCCTGGGGGTAATTGAAGGCTAGGGGAGTCGATATCGCGCTCGCGAGGCATGATTAATCAAATTAATGGCCGGCGAGCATGATCCACCGTGGCTAATCGCTTCCGGATGTCTATCGGTGCTACGAATCGTCGACGAGCCCCGTGTGCAGTGATACGCTGCCGCGAGGACGGGCCGCACGCTCCCTCTCGGCTTTTGCATGCGCTCATCGAACGCACCAGCTTATAATACGATTCGCATCTGTCATATGAGTTGCTCTTACGCGTGTTGATGACCGCTCGACGTTCTATTTCATTTATTATTGCACATACAATATTTTTTTCAGGTGCAAACACGAAACAATACTCTTGGCGTAATTATCGTAAGTGGTCTAGGAATGACTTTAATATTTTTTATGATTCGCTTTTATTCTTAACGAAATTTCAAGTAGACTGCCAAATGTCGCGACGCATTTCGCCGAACGAATCGTTTGAACGCATCAGGAATGACTTAGTCGAATGAAATGCAAATATCGAGACAGTTGCCAATTTTTTTCTGCTTCTCCCGAAGAGTGGAAAGCGATAGAGCTGGCGCAGGCGGTACATAACGTTTCGCGAATAACAGCGCGAGCGCGATAACAATTTTCGAGGCCCGGTAGGGAGGAACACAGCCCCCGTTGTGCATTAGGCCGCCGTGCTCTTGATTTCCGGTGATTTGGCTCGTCTGGAGCAGATAAAACCGGCGCGACTCGTTTTTCGGAGCGGACGAAAAATTTCGGTCTACGCACACGCGCGAAATTGTTTCAGCTATTCCCATCGCGCGCGTTACTTTCCTCAATGAAATTCGACGAAACGCACTCGAGGGGTCAAAATCACGAAGTAACCTACTATGATCGTACTGCTTTGTGAACTCGGATTCCGTGCGTGCTCGAACCTTGGCACGCGATTCCGTAAGTGTTACGCGTATTCTGGGACTCTCGCGCAATCGGTTCGATCGGATTAGTCGGTACGCGAGGCGCATAAATCCCGCGTTGCTCGCCGACGAGCGGGACTTTTTAAAAATACGCGGGCGCGTGGCGCCACGCTGAACCTGTCCCGATTACGGCCCGTCGGCCGGCCCGAGCCAGAGAAAAGCTGTTTTTTGCTTTAAATTTCAAAACTCTTCTAACAGTGCGCACGAACGAGGCGCGAAAAAGAAATGCAGAAACGACGTCGTAAATACCAATCGGAATTCAAATGATGCGCCCACGGACCGTGTGATCCTAGTTTTTTTGTCTTTCACACTTGTGGGAGACGCCCACAGGCTATGAGAGCGCGAGGGCTAAAAAATGAGATCGATCCTCTGTAGCTGCAACTGCTGCAACCGATCGCGTGGAATTTTCCAATCGACTTTTTTGCCTGGACAACGGCTCATTTCTAACGCAACATGTAGAGCGATAGATAATGGAGGGTTGAAAAAAATACACGATGTAACGTGACGAGAAACGATTGTGAGCGACGTCGAGGAATTTCGTGCGTACGCCGGTGAAGTGGGTCCGACGAAAAAACTCTTGAACCAAAAAAAAAAAAAAAAAAGAAAAAAAAGGAATCTCTTCTCGAGCGCCAAATCGAACTGTAATGAGCGAGTTTTGTACCCGCGAGATATTTCTTTTTTCACGCCACCGGCCGTTTCGGGATACCGTTAGCCCGGTGTAGGACCGATACGCGCGATTTACGGTATTTACGAACGAATACGGCCGTGTTTTTCCGTTTTCAGATGATCCTTTTAACCGACTGCTCGCGTCCTAGTCAAGGTTGATCGAACGCGTGCTATCGCGAGAGAGAGAGAGCCCCCCCCCCCCTCTCTGGCCACTCGCAACCGCAATTTCGTTTTTGCCACCTCGCATCGGGCTGGGACAATCGAACAGGTGGCGGAGTTACAGCACTGCGGGCGCGAGCCGATATTAACGTGGAAAAAATAAGGAAACGGACGTAAATTTCTCGACGTGATTTAAATCGCGAACGAGATAAACGCCAGTGAGTTCTGTACGCAGGGATTGAATTACCCGTGACAAAAAAATAAGCAGTTTGCTGATCATCATCAAGCGATTTCGATACCTGGCCTAATATCGATTTGATTAATATCGTCGGTCGATCTAGGAAATCGCATCAACTCTACCAAGAGATACGTCAAAAGACACTTCTTAACTTATATTCTCAAAGCCTATGTTAGTCATTTTTCTATTCGAGAGTCGATCGATTCGAAGGTATTTGCGTTCGAATGCAAGATGAAAATCGATGATCGATCGAATCGCGAATTGCATAAGTAGGTTATTTTCGTTGTACAGTGGTTCGGAATAATTCAACGAAGACGGTAGGCGGAGGCACACTGGGCAACGGCCCATGACACGAATGTCGACGAGAAAATTATCCCGCCATATGATATCGTCGGCTTCGCGAAGTACAGCGTCTCGACTTCGCGCGGATCCTCCTCTCTCACGGTCGCGCGACCGTCGTGATTTGAAAGTACAACGGGCGCGACTTCGGTGGCACGATCGATGACGCTGAGGGATGTTGGTCACGTAGCGGCGTACTTCGGGCCGCATTTAGCGCGTCCCCACGCACGATCTCGCGATAATATAGTTGGTGGAGCTCTAGTGCGAACAACCAAATCTCAATCTGCCTTTCTCTTAATGCTTCGTGTCATACCTCAAAAACTAAGTGATTAATAGACACCATTCGTACCATCAGAGGATTTGATTTCTATATTTTCAAATATTACGTAGCCTCGATTTTTGTTTCCAAGGTATAGTATATTTAACGATAATTCGGTAAACAATACGTTTGTTTTACACAAACAAACACAACCGAACAGCTCGAAATCCAAACAGACGTTTTGTTCGCAGCAGTGAATATTAATTTACATGAATTACTATTTAAAACAGAATTAATGCCCACAATTTAAACAATCGTTTTGTGTAACAAATTAAATTTTTGTATTCGATGCATCGAAGGGCGAATGTGAGTAACGTTCGAGTGGCCGCCTACGTTTTTTATACTTCCGGGCTTCCGATATAGGTACGCCCGACATTTCGGATTTTTGCGTTCCCGTCAGATTTCGATAAAACGGTGAATTTTACGGTGGGGATAAATTGGGCCATTTTACAGCGCGAGGATTCCGCGTTATGCAACACTTCGTTTTCGTATCGTACGCCGTACGGTATATCGTACTTTGTCTCGTTTTTTTCTTCGTCTTATTCGAATTCTCCGCCGCCCACGTGAGCGCGCGATGCGTTCCGGTTCAAAACCCTCGAAATTTCGTAACTCTCCGGGCAGGAAGGGGGAGGGAGTGCACGATGCGGCGCGTATACGCCCGAAAACGCCGGCGGGTCTCTCATTAAGGTGCCATGGACCCCGGACCGCGATATATACGCGCTTACGGTATACCGCACGAGGGACGAGTTTTCGCTCGATTATAATACAAATCGCGGCGATGCGCTTTCGTTTCTGGAAAACGAAATGCACGCGAGCCTCTCTTCGATCGGTCCGCGTGCCCCCGAGCGGGTTGCATCAGCGATGTTTGTAAGCTCGAATTTATTTTGAATTCGCGTCGCAATTTCGATGTAAACGAAGGGTGATATTATTACGTCGATTAAATTACATAATGAAGTATCTCAATTAATTTCGAATTACATGTTTACGAGATCGGACAGAGTAGCGAAAATAAGTACAATGTTTTTCTCTATCGAGAACTAAAAATAATATTCACACAATACGTACATTTTACCAAATTACGTTCTTGAAAAAGGATATCACATTTTTAATCAGCCATGTCTCTAACGTGTATCGAATGAAGTCGACACCATTGACAGATACACTCGTAAACACAGTTTCGTTAATCGAAACCCGAATATCGAAATTCGGCACGCGTCGCAGTACCGACTAATCGATCCAAACCATTTCGATATGAAATTCCATCGATAAGATCTACGCCCTGTATGGAGTCGAGACACGGAAAAATTAGCATGCCGCGGAATAATGGGACCATAAACAGTGAGCATAATCGATATGTTAATCCGAGCGGTTCGGAAATCGAGCGGGACAGCGTAGAAGGCGACGGCCGGGCATTGTTTCGTGTAATTGCCGTCGTTTTCCAATTTCTGCGTGTTACACGGTGCGCGCGATTATAATACGACGTTGGCGAGTGCGCGTACGTATATAGAGAGGGACCGGGGCGGGAACGGATAACGAGTATGCGATGTTCGAGGTGTTAACACGCGGGTTTCACGCCGCTAACAATGGCCTAACTGTATTCGCATGGAGGGTTTCCACGCTCTCCTCATTGTCTCGGCCTCTCTTCTCTCTCTCTCTCTCTCTCTCTCTCTCTTTCTCTCTCTCGCGCGTACCTTCGGACTCAGAACCACCTGCGCTCCACGAGTCGCTCCTACCCACACCGGACGCGAGCTCGGGCTTGCCCTCCTCGACTTCCACGGGATCGCTTCATCGGGGCGAGAATACGCCGCGTCACGGCGCGATACGGTTCGACCGTTCCGTTGATAGAGCTCGTCTACGAAAATGGATAAAACCGTTTACGAGTCGGACGCCATATAATCCTCGTAACCCCAGCATCGTTCGAGATGTTGCTTCCTCCCGTCTATTTGCACACAATGACGAAACTCCGTGGTGAATCTACGACGACAGGGGTACTCGATATACATCGATATTTCGAAACTACGACTGGTATTCAATGTTTTTCAAAGGAACGGAACAGCTGATATGTCAATATCGTTTTTTAAAAATTAAGAGATTGTCGGAACTATTCGATGTCGAAAGACATCGATGTTAATGAATCGATCTATCGAAAAACATCGATGCATAGATTCGATATCGTACATCGAATAAAAACATCGACGTATTTTTTGAGTGGTTACTTCTAGTACGCCGAAGGAGAAGAAAGAGTCGACACGGCCGTCGAGTCACTCGTTGTTCCGTCGATATCATCGTTCCATGCTTTCGGTCCGTAGGTATCCCCGAGACGGAAAATTCGCCGAAGAATTCGAGATTTTTTGATACGCGCGAGGATCCCCCTGACTAGAATTTCATCGATTATGGCCCTGGAAGTCAGGAATGTTGCATCGAGAGAAGAAGTTATTTGAGCGAAATAAAACTTTGTTGGATATAAAATTTGTTGTCTATATTTGAAAGGCTACTTCGATCAAACTTATTTAGCCAGCGCAATGAAATATTATTTTACATTGACTCAAGTACAAAATGAAATAAAAATAACTGAATAGCTTATATAGAAATTTTGAATTTACCTCATTTCGAGTTAACAGAGATTACGCGTACTCACCGCCGATCTCATCTTGAGTTCGGGTCCGGGAATACGATAACGGCGAAGCTGGAATTCGAGAACTTCCACCTGTACGTTTTTCATCGTAACATAGAGTGAAAGAGCGATAGAGAAAGGGAGAAAAAGAGAATAATACTCGGCACTGAAAACGTGACCTCGGAACTTCCGGTTCTGACGATCAAAAATTCCAGACTCGATTAGCTTTCTTTTCCACGGCCGATATTTCAGATCTCGATCAGGTTCGGCCGTCCTACAAAATTTGCATCGATTCGATTCTTGCGAGCAACGATTTCTCGAAAGGCCCGCGTGTATCTCGACGAGTTGCGAATTACACTCGCATCGATTTGTCAACCGGCCTCGAGGCGTAAAAAGCGGAGCGGATATACGGGGGCTCGAGAAAAAAATTTTCCCCGTGCGCATCGGGCCATCGATTTGCAGTGACGCGTTATAAATAGAAATAAACCCGATCCTTCTGGTAGGAGCCGCGCGTTCGGGTTTTCTTTCTCTCGCGTTCGCTCGCGAGTTCCACCGGTGAGGATTTCTTGCCCTCCCTACCCTCGAGCGCGCGCGCGCGCGCGCCCCGGCGTCGATCGATCGTATAGCTCGAGGCAACCTGTTATTTCAGGATTGCGAATCGCCGGTGAGTTTTTTGTCGCGACCGTCAACCCACGGCACTATAAATATCGGAGTCCCCTTTGCCGAAAGGAACCGAGGAGAGAAACAGTGAGTGTGTGTAAGAGAGAGAGAGAGAGAGAGAGAGGGAGGCGGAGTGTTTCTGTCCCGCGGGGCCCGCGGGCTCTTCGTCTTCTTCTGCTTCCTGGAAGCGAGTCGAGGCGCCTCTTCAAGGCATCTGTCGCGCGCGTGAGCGAGCGTGCGCACGACCCCCTCGCAATTAGACAAGATCGCAAGCGCCCCGCATATCTCTTCTGCCGCGCCACCGCGGATGAAGAGAGCGATATCGTTCCTTTTTTTCTCCCTTTCTTTATCTCTCTCTCTCTCGCTCGCCAAGAAGATTAAGAAAAAAAAAGGAGAAAAATGTCCATTACACGGAATCCCCTACATGCCGGAATTCTTTTTTCTCGCTCTAGCTGCGCGACCACCCGGAGAGGATGGAACCTTCTTCTCGCTTCTCAACGAGAAGGATTGTCCGTTGGAGTAGCCACTGTTCGATTCGTAAATCGAAACGAGATGATACGAAAGGCTCTCCTCTAATCAGTTTTCGATCGGTGGTGTTCGTTACCGTTTCGGTGTTGTTATCGGTACGAGACGATTTGTGCATTCGCGTATCGCAAAAACCACGCAATCTGTAATCCACTATTGTCAAGATTAAACACTTTGCATGTATCTGAAGTTTCCATCGTTGGAGTCCAACGATATTTCGAAAAAATTTTTTTTCGCGAAACAAGTTCACATATCTTCTTCAAATACTCTTAAACGACGGAAAAACACATTTATGAGATAATTTTTGAACAAAATTGTTAAAACGGCTATCCGTGTCAAACTTGGTCAAAAATGACCAAATAGTAAAAAAATGGTCAAAAATATCTGCAAAACTAAATACGACTCGTCGTTGGAAGACGTCTAACCATACGACTGCTACACTTTCGAACGCGAATTTTCCCAACCTTAGAAGCCGATTCCGGATCGGAAGAGAGGATCCAGAACGTATCAGCCCGTCTTTGTCAGTATTCACTTCGCGTTCACAGGCGCTAGCTCCGATTCTAGACGGAATTCAGAGAATTTCGGCTAGAATCCGGCGAAGCTCGTCGTACGTAGGACGCATCGCTGATCAGCTCGCGCGACGATGAGCCCCTCGGCCAGATCGTACGTCCTAACATCGCACGAGATGAGCCGAGCCCGGCCGAGAAATTTCGGAATTGCAAGGATCCCGGGATCGAGGAACGTGATTAACTGTATCGGCGACTAGTCTACCCGAGTAGGCCTTGTATCCTTGAATCGCACGCGGCACACTCGAAACGGCCGGTAACGGTACAAAAGAAGTGGAACCGAGTTCGCGCGCGCATGTACAACGCCGCACGTGTGTACGTGTGTGTGTGTGTGTGTGTGTGTGTGTGTGTGTGTGTGTTTATATATGTGTGTGAGCGCGAGTATTCCGAGGCCGAATTCGTTTACACGATTTCGAAGGTCTCTCGAACGACCGATCGGTGGATTTCGCATTCGTAATGTATGTACTCTCTCGCGTCCTATGGGGGCCCCTCCATACTATCCGGGGTATAATGTTTAGCGTGTATAATCCTTTTTCCGAGCTCGCGCGCTTTAACCGTTAACTCGCATCCCGGTTACGCTCCTCTCGCATCCGGTCGCGGCAGGCGGGGGTCACGCCGAGATTAATCAGGTCTCTTTGTCTTGGCGAACACAGACTCTCCTCTCTCCCTCCCCTCTTTTCCTCCTCCGCCTCCCACCTACACCGCGACTCCTTGAGTCGTGATAACATCGCCGATACGTCGATGGGAAAACTCGCTGCCGACTCCCTCCCCCCCTCCCCCTCTCCCACCCCCGTACACCGAGTACCGATTTTATCCGGCGCTCTCTCGTGACGACGGTTCACCTAGAAGAGCGCGCGAGGCTTGTCCTTGCCGCTCCGTATGTATAATGTACAGGGTGTCCCCATGTGGGAATTATTTTCGGATGAATTTGGCACACAGAGGACAATGAAACAGGTTCGCGAACGCAGGGCTCGAGTTCCTACCCGCTCTTTTTTTCCACCTTCTCGCGATCGAGCGGGGAATTTATCGCCCCGGAATCTACATCTCGTTCAATTATGTACTTTGCATCGCGCACACACATTAACTCGGCTGTTTTTAATTAATTGGATTAATTAATAAATTTGCAATTCGATTTCCCATGTTAAATAATGGATCGATTAACCTACATTAGGCTATTCTTCGAGGATTGTCGTAAGTTCGTGCAATTAAGATACGAGAAAAAAGAGGGAAGGGGGGGAATATTACAGCAGACGACGAATGGACGGTCAGGAATAAAAACGACCGGCGTCGTTAGATGCGAGATTCCGTAATTGGAGAACTCGCGCTCGCTGTACCGAACGGGCGGTTAATGTCGCGAATGTACCGTGGCCAAACTAATTAAAGAGGCTGGTTAGGCGATTCTACGCTCGCGTGCTACCGTGTCCTTTTGTCGCGTTCATAGCGCAAGTACGTGTTAATGACGCCTTCGGTCAAGCGATCACGGCTCCCGTAATAGTGGAAAACTGTTAGCATAACTGTTACGACACACGGCCGATGATAATTAAAGCCGCTAATCGTCGAGAGGTGCCTCCGTATAAAAAAAAAAGGTGTATATCCGTAATAGACGGATGGGGCTTTCCTCGTGTCCAAACAAGACACAAGAGCGCTGTACTTAGCATTACTTTTGAAATTCAAAAGAAATCCCGAGCGAGCGTCATGAGAAAATTTTTGGGGAGCGAAAATTGGTGCTAAGAGAGGAATAATTAATTAAAAGACGAAAAACGGCCTATGTAAATCGTTTAACTGTATACGCGGAACGAGCCGTTTCCACCGCCCAACTCGAAAATATATCAGTCGGTTCGTCGACGCGAGATACTATAACGCCGACCCCGATGATTCAGTCTCGTTTTCGTTAAGTTCCTCGAAAATGCAAAAACGGAAGGAAAAAATGAGACTGGCGACCGGAGCGAAACCTGATTGTCCGGAGAGCGGTCCTGGTTACTCCAAAAGTAACTGTGAACTAAGATCGTTCTATGCAGTAACAACGGATCATATGGGCGCTTGTGAATTCAAGAATCAATCTCTCAGATCGAAATATGTATCTGAAGTTTGTATCGTTGGAGTCCAACGAAAATTGAAAAATGTTGGTCAAAAATGACCAACTTGGTCAAAAATGACAAAAAAAAATAAATTTTGTCGAACTTTCGTTGGACTCCAACGATGCAAACTTCAGATACATATCGAAATTTCATTATTTCTTTCGAGAAAAATTACCCTGAATCGAATAATCATTTTTTTCTGTATAACCACGTCGACGATTCCCGTATGAAAACATTGTTGCGTGTCGAGAGATGGGACGCGAAACCACGAAGTCGCGTATCGCTATCGCTGAACGGACTCCCAGGAAAAGTGAAGGAATCCTAGAGCCGGTCAGTGACTCGATCGTTGACTCGGGCGAAATTCGTTTTCATCCGGCTCGTCTGGCTTTCCCAAAGAGTCGTTACATCCAGCTAAGGGACACAAACTGCCGGGTACGCACGACCATCATTCTCGGACACGATGAAATTAGCTCGTGGAAACGAGCGAAGGAAAATGAGAGCGTAGGGCGTGCGGAGAGGAGCCGAGGACGCGTACGTGAGAACGTCGCTCGCGTCGCTTCCCTTCCTGTCCCTCGATTTTTCGAACCTGCAGCACGCGACCGTAGCCGCGAGTGAATCACGCCACTCGTTACGATTTCGAGGCACGAAATTCCCCCGGGGCGGACGGCGTCACCGACCGCGAAGGAGGTGAGACGGGCGAAGCTCAGCGAGCAGTAAAAGGAGACGAGAGGGGAGAAAAAAAAAACAAAAAATGAACGTCATACCCACGGTGTCGGCCCAATGAGCCAGATCCATTTACCTAGTTTCGTGAAAAACGTAAGTACGCGTGGCCGGCTAAACGGCACCGTTCTGCTGCCGCGTGAATGTGTATGCACGAGCCGGACGCGCGATAAGACGTCGCGAGCGCGCGAGTACGGGCGCGAACGTATACCGGACAGTTAGCGGCACGCGCTCACTCCTCCGTAATGCCACGAAAAAAGGAGACAAAAAAGAAATGAGCGAGGTAAAAAATAAATAAAATCGGAGAGTTGGGGGGAAAAATAAACCGCTAACGGGCCGTACGAACGACGTTTATCTAACTGGGACATCGTATTACGAAATGGAGTGTTCGTCGGATTCCAAGGTTACAGTATACGCTTGTGGTTCTACCTAAGCGTATATCAGTTCCTCTATCCTGTATCGAGCCATGTTATCCTCGATCCCGTCAACATCCCGCGGTCAAGGCCGCGTTTAGATAATTATTCAAAACATAAGTCGATACTCTCCATTTCATACGCTCATCCAAATTTCCCGCTGCTAATCTTAACCCTTAAAATTTATAGTTCAAAATGAATTCTCTCTTTTATAATATCGAACGACTCTAAAGTTAATTATCTCACCCACTTTTTCAACCAGTGAACTCGTTAATTGATTCGAGGGGATCAATGTGTGTGGGTTGGGTGAGTTGATTGGTACAGCGCGGATTATCAAGGACGAAGACTAATAAGGTCCGATAACCTGACTCGGTACGGTAAGGCTCGAGGCGAGGGGTTGGTTACAGCGCGGGTGGCGCTTGTAAAACTCGGCCCCCTTCGGGGGCCGGGGCCGTAATCTGCTCGACGCTCGACGCGTCTGGTCAATGCAACAACGGGCGATAATGTATTTTGCTAATCTGCTTATGCAAACTGAATGCAGAGTGCGATCACCGCGTCGGAATTTCATTCAAAATATTTGATTTAGCATTAATTAGCGGAGCAAAACTTGCACTGTTAAGAATTCGAATTTAAATCACGAAAATGTGAAAATTCAGATAATATTTGATTTAAATTTCAATATTTTTCAAACCGAGCTCGTTGTAGTTTAGTCTTTTCGTGGAAAAATTGGTCTTTTGTGTTACCGCAAAAGTGATTTTGAATTCAGTTTACACCGTGAAAGTCCAATGGCCCCGTATTAATACAAAGGGGCGCTGTTGATTTTGCGTAATCGAGCTTCATTCTCATTATTGTTACGGGATGCCGTATCGGAAATACCTTGAACGAAATTAAAAAGGCTCTATCGCGGCACACCGGTGGGTTTTTAGCTCGTTCGAATTAACCCCGCGGGCTCGTTACAGTAGAAATTCCGAAATTTAATTTACGTTTGAAATGAAGTTTTTCGCTGGCCAATCAATGCTCAGACTTCACGAGAAGTGCAAGAGGAATAATAAAAGTCGAAACTCTTTCGGAAATGAAAACGATTAACACAGTCTAGACTATAATACAATCCGCAGTCTAGACCATTTTACAGTACCTCGAATCGAATTTCGCATTTTAGAAGTTGTACACGCACGTGGTCTCAATTAATACATTAGCTTAGAAGACGCCACCGGAATTGCGCACCATATGCGTTCACTGGAAATGCCCTTAAATGCCGTCCATTGTATCGCGCAGGGTCGTGGGCGATTAACGCTGCACCGAAGACTAGACGGGCTCTCGATTATCTCCGATAAAATATCCGAAAAAACTCTTTTTCGGCAGCCACAAAGTTCTTTCTATTCCCTTCTCAAAACTCAACCTTGTCGTTCGGGAGCATCTGGTTCTAAGATTCCCTGACCCGCTCGCTGCTATAGATCGTCGAGATAGTCGGGTTCATTCTCGTTCACGGACGATTTCTCGTTAACGCGCGATTATTATAACCGAAGAATCAAGAAGAGTATTCTTCGCCCTTCATTTTTTTTTTTTTTTTGCCGATATCCGGCCACGCGAACATAAACTTTGGAGAGGGATCGTTCAAAATGCACGCCCCTGGCGGTCGCGAGAGATCGATAGAGGAGCTCGTAACGCAATTTCCGAATTTCGATCGTCGTGGGGTGCGCCCCTCTCGTGCGAACCGAAAGAGGCGAAATTCGGCGGGCACGTGAGAATCGCCGCGGGCGTCCCGTACTGGTATCTCTATATCGCGTTGATGAATAATTACTTATAAATTAATTTCGGCGCCCACGCGTCGCACGGCCCCTTCGGGCTTATACGAGACGTTGTAATCCTCATCCAGCTTTGCGAACGTAGCTAAAATAATTTAATTTTACAATTACGAATTACGATAGGACAAATGGAGATTCAACGCTTTCGCTTGGGTCGTTCTCATATATTGTAGACACATAACCATTACTTTTTTTATAGCGATTTTTTCTACACGTGAGAAAACAAACGGAGCAAGACGGAAGGAAATCCATCCCAGGAGGTATACGCAGTTGTAATTATGTAATTATCAGGTGCGTGAGGTTTGAGAAAGGAGAAGAGAGCGAAAGGGAGAAAAGGATATGCGCCTGAGAATTTGATAATTCCGCCACGTTCAACGGTTCATCGTCGTTTACCGTTCGTTTTTTTGAAGCGCAAAGGAAAATGTTTCTATTATTCCGGACTGAATGAGATAAAAAGGAGCGGGATGGGCGGGGAAGAGGGGAGAGTGAGAATGAGATAGGAAAAAAAGACGCAAGAGACGCTGGTGGAAGTCGAGAGAGCGATCGAGAAGCGCAAGGTGAGCGTAAAGTTAATTAGCGCGAAGATCCGGATAAAAGATGGTTACGGTTCTCCTCATCGTAAATCCGACGTCTTAACGCAATGCGCGAGATATTACGAAATCTCGTTACATTTTTTCCTCCCCTCGGTGAGCCGAGGCCACTGCAAAAATCCAAGCGAGAGGTTTAACCTGCAGACTGACGTCGTTTGAAAATTTTTTCACGTCTTAGTTAGGAAAGTGCTGGAATTTGTGTCTCGTGTCTAAATCTTGGTAAAAATTTCTGTACCGAATTTCAAACGATACGAGAAACAATTGCGATACGAAAATTTCGTGAAAATGAGACGTTGAAGCGCGAAATAAAGAAATGAAGAAATTTCGGGATTCCCGGACGATCCGGTGACGTGGCGAGTTCCACGAGGGAACTTTCGTGGAAGGGCGCATCATCGAGGGAAACAACATCTCAGCTCTTCCCCTTTGATCTCGGAAATTAACTCAAAGTTTATTGCATTTTTGCAGCGCCTTTCATCTCGCGAATTTCACGCACGTCGAGTGGGGCTCCCTCGTCAATATTCCGGATAGGGGAGTGCTGAGCGGCTGAAAGGGGGGAATCGCAAATTTTTATCTCTCGATTGCGCCTCTTACGAAAATTCAGACGGATTATTAACGAAATTACCTCTTAAATCATCCACGACGTGCCGGAAGTCGCGACACCGTCATTTTTTTCCTCTTCTCGTTCGTTTCTTTTTTCCGAACGTCGCATCGGGAGAACGCGCGCACGGTCAATTTTTTTCACCATCGCGTAATTACGCGGAAGGACAATTACGCGCGCGTGACGCGGGTCTTGCCCGAGTAATCTCATCGGTTAGCCGAATTACAGCGTGTTTTCGATCTTATCGCAATTGCTAAACCGCCACGGTTTGTCGAATTTACATGAAATTCTTCTCGAAGATGCACGGTAAGGAAGTCACGTGGCTCATTTTTTTGTGTATGCGTATTTTGAGCATGGCCACAAAATAATGTAACTAAGAAACCATTTGAATTCGGATAAAGAGGCAATCAAATTATTTGACTCAGGATTGAAACGATAATCTTGAGATCCGTGGAAATCGAGAGGATGTAAGTTGTAATTTCCGAATTGATTTGTCGAAGACGATTTATTAGCCGCGAGAGTGTACCGCCCTCCTCGTGTCCAGCTGCCGTAAACAAATACATCACTTGTATCGTCGATCGGTATCGCGTACGAGTAATGCGATTATTAAATGCCTCGGAGCGAGAAAAAATTTACTCGCCGTTCCACGTTATTTGCAAGAAAATTTTCTGGTCATCCGAGTAGAAATACAAGACTTGATTTTAATGTGTAGATATATCTTGCTTAAACTTGATTTCAACCTAAAAATCTCATGAAATAGACAACATCATATTTAGTTTCGTTTTGATTTCAATTTATAAATGAAATTCTCGAGACTGAGTAAGACCGGAAAGTCGAAATTGCGTGTCAAAATTAAACATTGTACAACTTTTGCCGCGTTAATCGCAATCAAGCGAGTTACGAGTTAGTTTTATTTTTTGACTCGAGCAGCTTCTTTGATACCGGTGTATCGTGCATATGAATGGCATGGTAACCGGATCGCGAAATACGCATTTTCTCACAGAACATTCGCGGAAAGAGCGGCGGAGAAATTTCGTTCTCTTCTTGTTACATGAGTAACTCGTGTACCGAAGGTAAATACACATTTTCTCACATCGAGAACACTCGAAACAAAAACGGTGAATTTGAAGCGGCGTATGAGTCACGCGATTATCGCCAGCGAGGTAAGAAGTATCACATTTTCTCACACGAAAAACATTCGTGGAAAGAAGTGAGATAAAAAAAATACGTACCGGACAGATTTTTGATTGATATCCCGCGTCCCTGATAAAGCGAAGACGCTCGCGAGCTCGCGATTGTTATGTTACGTCATCGAAAGAGAGAGATGACGAGTTACGCGGTGCGCGAGCGTCGTTAATGTCAGCGGGGTCAAGTCCGTTTAATGCGCTTTGTCATCGACGCAATTACATTGATTTATACAAACACTCGCCGGCTGTATTTGGCTTATCGATACTCGATGGAAAATTAATTCAGTTTCGGCATTGTATTGTTTAAACTGATCGAGTGTTTACACCGATCATTAGAATCTCCATTCTCGAGATTTTTCCTCTGGCTTTCTTCCTCTCGATTTTCATTCCCTGGCTTGAAAAGGACGCGCGACCGTGACTAAACATCGCGAAAGAGGATCCTTCTCACGTTTAGTCATCGTTCCCGGTGCTCGTCGTGCGAAGATCCTCGATGTTACAGAGATGGAGAACGAAAAAAAAGTGTATAAACGAAGGATGAAAAAAAGGACTTACTTAGGATGATAGTAATCGCGAGTCTCGTACGGAGCCGGACGAATTATCATCATCGAGATGAATCTTGAATCGATCGTGATCCTGGTGTTTATACCGCAATTCGTAATTACAGCGTAACCTATCCAATGGATGGATATCATTGAATAGACAAATTTTAAAGTACAACGAATTTCATTGTCGTCGAAAGAAATAAGTCTTTTGGAAATATGTGTTTCAGAAAATTGCAGTATCGGACGCTTCCGGTTATTCGCAATTGCGTCGATAGAGTGTCCGTTTGGTATTCACCCTACAATACGTCAAGGATCACCGAGGACTCTCGATTCGAGTAATCGAGCAAGGCGCGCGTAAACTGACGTCATCGAGCCGATAAGACGTGCGACGAGTATAATTTTATTCCCGAGGTAGCCGTATCGCTTCGGCGAGAATTCCATATCTTTTTTGTTCCTCGGTATTTTTACCGCGGACTCTGAAAAATTCACGAGCTTTGGTCTCGCGAAAGGGTTCGGTATAAATCTCGTTAATTAAAGAATATTTTTTCGCTCGTACTCGAATACGGCCGGTCCCGAGCCGCAGATAGGGATCGTCCGCTGACGGCGAAGGTCGTACCGATCGATCGATCGCGCGATCTACGAATTCGTATAGCAATATCAAAAACGAAGAAGTCACTTTCCCTATCCGCCTATGACTCTGCCAGGCGAGATTACGCTATTCGTACGCAGGTGTTGGCGCGCGTAAGCGGATTCCTCTCGCGCTTTCTCGCGCTCGCGCAATTAAACGACGATACGCGCCGTCCGTTGGAAAATTGAAGAAGAAGGTTCTTTTACGAAGTGGCAGAACGCGAGAGTGGCTGGTAGATGACAATCGCGCGGTGTCGTTATCCGGCACCCATAGCCGCTCGTATCGACGCGATTTAATTGGTCCCGCGTGGCTCTCGGAGCCGCGACCGGTTAGTGATGTCACACGCGTAGTTTTATGCACTCGCGCTGTATACACGTCCGATGCATATTCGAATCGAGCCACTGGTTACACGATGCTCGCCTCGCCGTGACGTCATGCCCGATGCATCGCTATCGCCTGTGTGTCGCCTTTTTTCGAATTCCGATCTCCCTCCCTTTTGCTCGCTTCCTTTCATTTTTTTTATTGACTCGTATTGAAAATAGAAATTTCTCGAATTAACGCTAACCTACCCCTGGGGTAAAAATGAATTTCAGTTTTATGGTTTTCTTCTTAGTCTCAGTTCGGTGTTCTTACTCGAAGTAGGGTAGAGCGGGGCTAGTTGAGCAACTTTTCACTAAAACGGTTATAACTCATCAACGATGAGTCTTGATGGCTTATTATTTGGCTTGTTGGATTACTCATTTATCCCTTTACAAAAGTTCCC
>NCVS01001815.1:0-13415 GCA_003055095.1 Goniozus legneri | reverse complement strand
TATTTTTTTCATATAGGTATATGAAAATAAGTTTCGAGTGCGATTTTTTTTTTTGCACTTTTTTTTGCACTTTTTTTTCACGAATCAACTTGTTTTTCCGCGTAGATTATGATGCTGTCAATAAAAAAGGTCGCTCAACGAAATTCAAAAAGTTATAACGGAAAAATCATGCAAGCTGAGAAATCGTTGGGATCCACTGATCCTCCCCCCCCATGAACGTGGCACAGCGACGATCGTCCAAGCCGAGGAATTCATTGATGAGGGACAACAATCATCTATTTCCTTCTCACATTAGTTGATTTACGATAAATGTACAAGTTATGGTGTTCGGTAGTTTTTTCGCGATAACTTTTTCATTTTCAATGAGCGACCTTTTTTTCCGTCACCATTGTAATCTGCGGTAAAAAACAAGTTGATCTAAAAAAAAAATTGGTCAAAAAAGAGTGGGGGCCGTATTCTTGACTTGTTCCAGAAATGGATCTGATAGAAAGTGATTTTTCACTGGAAGGAGCAGTTTGACGTATCCTGTGCCGTGAAAAATGGGATTGACCAATCCCAATCATTTTTTAAAAATGGGTCTGATAGAAAGTCTTTTCGACATAAAAAGGTTAATTTTCGAGTCGAAAAATCTTAAAATCGATATCTCAGTAATTACTGGATCAATTTTAATGAAATTAGAACCGTTGGATTCGTTATTTTTTTTTATTTTTCTATCATTTTTTAGACAGGTTTTGCATCATATTTTAAAGACATTAGTAGATAGTATTTAGGCCACGCCTACTTTTCGCCGATATTTCTGTTAAGATACTCGGCCGTCTTTCGTGACTGTATACACACTCTGTGTAAATGTATTTGTCACGAAACTCTGCCGAGTTTCTTGATCAGAATAATCAAGCGAAGTCTCAACCTTCTAGTTCTTCCTAATAAAAAGATATAGCTCAGAATGAGATTATGCAAATTTTGGGGGAAATGACACTTAAAATAAGGGTTTTTTTCATGTTATTTGCCTAATTATAAATGAATATATACAATGTAATTCATCGAAAGATTTAGAATTAAAAAACAAATCCAACGGTGTGCTTCACAGTCACCGGGAAACATCCTGAACGAATTTCATTTCAGGAAATGTGATGAATTTTTGCCAATGTTGAAAAACAGGGTGTCAGAGTTTGCTCCGAATTCCAAATAACATTGAATATTTTTCGATGCAGGTTATTCAAGTACATGTAAATTAGAATATTTATGTAGTATATAAAAATTACGCGGTGCTGTGTGACGTCATTGCATGCAACGCCGCTATGTTCGGCGCTCGTTCATGTAATGACGTCGCTAGGCAACAGAAAAAAACGTTTTTGTTATTTTGAAGAGAGGAGTTCAGTTGTTAATAGTGGATTGCCGAATAAGCACGTAAACATTGTACGATTCTTTGTTTGATGTACGATAAAGTTTGTGGGATTCCCGATTGAAATAAATTTGTTACTCTACGTGCGTTATACTACATTTATACAAAATTTAAACGCGCTTGCTGCTTTCTACAGCAGCAGAAAATAATTGTATGCATAAATAAGAAAAGTTACACTCCAAACAAGAGTTTTTCCATGTTTTTCCTTTAATTATGAATTAAAATATATAGTATAAGGCATCAAAAGATGCAGAATTCCAAGATAAATTTGATGATATAAATAAGAGCAACGAGAAAATCTTATGTGAAAACTTCACGCCTGAAAAACGTTTAAAATTATGCAAATTTTGTTAAACTCAGGGTCTGAGTACACATTGACTTCTATACAAGATGAAAATATTTTGAGAACCGGCTCTTTTTGTGCTTGAAAAATAGGATATTTTAGTGAAAATTCCAGCCCTTTAGATATTTTCTATCAAAAGATACAGCTGAAAAAAAGTTTCACCAAAAACATGGACCGATAACCCATGAAACAAGGTTTTTCTTGCCGCTGAGCTTAACTCTGATTCATAATATGGTTTTGTTTATACCAATTCATTCAAAATTCCAAAACGAATCTGATGGTATAAATAAAAGCAACGAAAAAAACTGCTGTGAAAATTTAACTCCTGCAAGACGTTTAGAATTATGCAAATTTTGTTATACTCAGTGTCTGAGTGCACATTGACTTCTAATCAAAATAAAAATATTTCAAAAAGAGGTTCTTTTTGTGCTCGAAAAATTGGATATTTTGGTGAGAATTTCAGCCCTCTAGCTATTTCCTATCAATAGATACATCAAAGAATAAGTTTGACAAGAATAATGGACCAATAAGTAAAAAACAAGGTTTTAATAATTTTTCAGCTGAATTTCAATGTAAAGTATGGCTTCATTGATATCAATTTGTTCAGAATTCAACAACGAATCTGACGGCACTAATAGAAAGAGCTGAAAAACCTTCTATAATTATTTCAATGTTAAAAATGTTTATCTGAAAATATGCAAATTACTTATATTTTAGTGCCCGAGTGCACTACGACTTCCAGACAAGACAGACAATTTTCAAAGACAGGGCTTTGTAGAGCATGGAAAATAGAATTTTTCTGTGAAATTTCACCTCTTTAGCTGCTTCCTATCAAAAGATACAGCAGTGAATATTTTTGACCAAAATTATGGACCGATGAGTAAAAAACAAGGTTTTACCCTCTTACTAACCTAAATTTCAAAGAGAAGTATGGCTTCATCGGAGTCAATTTGTTCAGAATTCAACAACAAATCTGATGGCATCAATGAAAGGTGTGGATAAACTTCTCACAAGAATTTCAATGTTATAAAACGTTTATTTGAAAATATGCAAATTTCTGGTATCTTAGTGTCTGACTGCACTCTGACTTCTAGACAGGATAGACCAGTTTCAATAATACGGCTTTGTAGAGCAAGAAAAATAGAATTTTTCTGTGAAATTTAACCTCTCTAGCTGTTTCCTATCAAGAGATACAGCCATGAATAGGTTTGACCAAAATTATGGACCGATGACCCATAAAACAAGATTTTTTCATTTACTGAGTTTAATTGTGACTCATAAAGTTTCAGTTTATACCAATTGCATTTGTCATCATTAGTAATATACAATCAATATCAAACATAAGTGATATACTCATCTTGATTCAGATTGTGTGTCGTAGACCTGTCAAGTCGAGTAATACAACCATATTTGTTCAATACATAGCACTATATACTGTCATTTTCACACACTTTATAATATTAGTCAGTATTTTAATATTTATTAAAACTATAAATTTAATACTGACACTCAATTATTTGAAACTTCATCAAAAATAACCATTAACACATTTGAGGTTATTAGGTTATGATCCCATATGTCACTAGCGCTTGCGTGTGTGAGTGACGTGAGATTGTGTAAACCATAAACGTATACGAAAACTTGACGAAAAATTTGCTCGATGGGCGACGATGACGACGATGACGTCACTCATGAATTTTCAGCCCGAAAAATTAAAAAATTCATATCTCCGCTATTATTTAACGGATCGGATCGCGGTTTGAACCGTTCGATTCCTAATTTTTTTTATTTCTTGGCTATTTCAGAAAAGTTTAATGATTTTCCATCGCGAAGAAATTTCTATATGAAATTTTGAACGGCACTCAATTGGACGATCTTCGCGTATAAGTACCTCAGTCGAGGTTCGTGCGCTGCGCTCGGTACATGTGTACCCGCGTTATACTATTTGGCACGAAACTCTACCGAGTTTCTTGATTAAGTAAATATCACTACATTTTTTGAGCTCTTAAGAATACGTTTATTAGCTCAGAATTGTGAGGGAAAAGCCATTACGGCATAAAAACCCTCGTTTTGATCGGATTAAACTTCAATTTATATTCGACCGATCACGCAACAGTCTACAAAATGCAATCTTAACAAAATTCGTAACTACTTAGGCACAAAGACGTAAAACTGGTTACTGGTTCGCAAAACGACACGATTCATACTGTCGTCCCCTTCCGCTCACCTCCTCGTTTATAATCGTATGGGATCCGGACAGCCGAAAACAGTCGAATTACGGAACGCAAGCAAATCGAGCGCTTTCGCTGGCGTTCGGTACATGCATATGATTTTACTCTACCGAACATTCTCCCCCCGTTGAGAGTAGTACGATCAAGCTTAAGCTATGATAAATATAAATGATTCGTTAGTCGTCTCTGATCAGAGGACAGAGCGTCGTTCCGTTTCGCTTTACTGTCCCGTTGCACGTTTGCACGGTTGCGACGCGTATCACGCCGTCGTCGCCAGGATGGACATCGATGATTTGTCCTATTTGCCATCGCGAACAGGGTTGTTGTTTGTCGATAAGGATGACCACAGTGTCAGGTTGCAGTTGATAGCCTGGGTTTGCCCATTTCTGTCGTTTCTGCAGTTCATGCAGATATTCTACGTGCCATCGATTCCAAAAATCTTATCGAGCCTTACTGATGCGTCGCCAAGAATTAAGACGATTGTCGGGAACAGATGAAATATTAGGCTCTGGTAATAGATTCATAGTACGACCTATCAACAAATGCGCTGGTGTCAACACTTGTGGATCGTTCGGGTCTGTTGAGAGTGGACAGAGCGGCCGCGAATTCAGGACGGCTTCGATCTCGATGGCAAGAGTATTAAATTCTTCATATAGTAACAGTCGATCTTCCACAACACGGCGGAAGTGATGCTTGAACGACTTTACAGCCGCTTCCCAGAGTCCGCCGAAATGTGGCGATAACGGTGGGTTAAAATGCCACTCTATTGGTTGTGACGGCGCAAATTCTTGTACATGTTTTTGCAGTTCCTCAGATCCAATGAGGGCGTACAAATCGCGCAGCTCTCTGTTAGCTCCGATGTAGTTGCTACCGTTGTCAGAATAAATATTAGAAGGTGTTCCTCTTCGAGAAATGAAGCGCCTCAAGGCTCCGAGGAAAGTTTCGGTCGTCATATTGCTGGCTATTTCTAGATGCACGGCCTTCGATGCTATACATACGAAGACACATCCGTACACCTTAACGCGTGTCCGGTTTCTAAATTTCTTTTCGTTCGCGAATACTGGCCCAAAGTAATCGATGCTGACGTTCTGAAAGGGAAATGAGCCCTCAACTCGCGGCTTGGGCAAATTAGCCATTTGATATTGCACAGTAGATGCGCGGTAACGAATGCAGCAGACGCATCTTCGTACGATTTTTCTGACTTGATTTTTTCCGTCCAACAACCAAAAACGCAGTCGTAAAAAATGCAGCGTTGTCTAAATGCCGGAGTGAAAATTTCTCTCGTGAATTTCACGGATAATCAAGTCAGTTACATGGTGTCGGGATGGCAACAAAATCGCGTGTTTTTGGGATGATGGAATGTCTGAATTTCGGAGTCTGCCTCCGACGCAAAGCAACTCGTTCTCATTCACGATCGGACAGAGAGAGGCAAGTTTAGTATTTTTGACACTCTTGGCGCCCGAAATTGAGGCAATTTCCGATGCAAAACGATCACGCTGGATGAGCTGAAGAATGCGTATTTCTGCCACGTTAATTTCGGTTATGGACAGTTTACCTTTGACGTATGTGAAGTTGGCGCACCAAATTCAAAAAAATTATGATTTTTTTAGAGTTCTGAGTTGGTAGTCGATAGTTCTATAGTTCTACTCCATTTATTTCCATAGTTCTGGTCGATAAATAATAAAAATAAAAAGTACAAAGCGGTGCGCCAACTTCGCACAGCGCATCATTTTGTCAAAATCATTTTTAAAATGAAATTATGTGACGATTAGCTTAATGAATAGTATTCCGCATAGTTCTGAGAGAGTTCCGGTCATCATCTATGAATTTTTAAATTTATAATAGAATTTATGTGAGTGGGATTGATGAAGAAGAATTACGAAAGCGCTCTGATCAATTTTTCGGAAAAAATTTGTGAGTTCCAAGAGTTCTAATAAATTTTTCATCACCTCCATCCAAAATTATTTTGGTTTTTATTGAAAAGAGCGGATTTTTGATCATTTGGAAAAGAAAGTATGAGTTCCAAGATATAGTATACTAATTTTTGTCATAGTTCTCATTAAGGTATATGAAATATCTCTCCATAGAAAAGCTATGAAAGAGTTGAGATTACATTTTTCACACCTGAATTCTTTAATAACGCTTGGCGAAAAAAGATATTCAGCTAAATGAGAAGCGTTACATGTTGCGTCCACTCGTGACAAAGATTTCGAATATGGTACTAAGTTGAAAATGGATATACTTTTCAAAATATTTTTTCGAAGAATATAGTGTTCGTTGGTAATCTTACCAAGTAATGAAATCTTCAAAATGAGATTATAGAATTCATTTTTATTATTTTCTTCTATGTTACTTTTATATGTGGAATTCATGGCAATAGTGTGTAATGAAACTTGAAGTAATGAATCAAATGCACATGTGTTATCAATCAATACTGATTCACCATCTTTTTTAATTACTCCGCATAACTTTCCATTTTTCATTAATGGAATGTTTATTACAGAATTGGTAGTTAATGAGTCCCAATCAGGAAAATGATCTAAGTAGGTTGGTTTTTTAAATTTTTTCATACGCTCATTGTTATCAAGTCTGTTAGCTATGGTTGAACGACGTGTCAAACCTCGCCAATTTTCCTCTTCATAAAAACTCATCAACTCGTTGAGGCAAACAACCTTTAAATACACGAGTTTTCAATCCTACAAATGCTGCTTCAACCAATGAAGAAGTAGCAATTTTACTTCCAGTTTTAAAATAACAACGCATGATTTCTGTCCATAAAGGTAACTGAAGAATTAAATCCCTAATTTTTTTTGTAACTTCTAGATTGTAGAACGCATTCACTACGTCTCCATTACAACATCTATCAGCGATTAACATAGCTTCGTCAAATAAATTCTGAGACCACACTTTCCAGTTATCACATGAACAGTCTTCATATTCTTCATCAAATTCAAATTTGTTTACATCGCCATAAATTTCTTCTATGGATTCGTCGCACCATTTAATCATATTATTATATATTGCAACGATTTTTCTGAGTCAAGTACAACATTATTTTTTGATCCGACAACTTCACTCAAAGATACGATTAACAATGAAAATAACAATTTACGAATATCTTCTATTGAATCTCCCTGATAAATTTGAGCAAGAGAACAAATATAAAACTGTCGAAAGTTTATAGGTTTCTTTTTCAAACAATCCCATTGAGGAATTATGCGTATAAAGTGACTGACGTCTATCCGTAAGAAACAATCAAGTTTTTTATTTGTTGCTTTTTTAAGCACAACTATATCATAACATGTATTTAAATAATCATTTAGATTAGAACAATTTTCAAATACTCGTGAAGTTGCTACAAGTAAAGCAGCTCAAAAATCCGAAACAACCAATCGCGATATAGGGCCTCCGGCTCTCAAGATCTCTAATAAAAAATACGAAATAATAGCGGCATCATGTTTTGCGGAGATCATCTGAAACGCTGGAATAGCTTTTTCATTTTGTATCAACATGCATTGATATAAAAATAAATGGGATGATAATGAACCGTCTGGCAATTTGAGTTTTTTTACTATATTTCCGGTAGCGTCTAATGTAAAATAACTACCTGTGGCATTAATTCCTAATTTATAAAGATGTAATTGCTCTCTCGACCAATACATAACGTAAAATGGATCACAACCTATCCCGTGAATCGATTGTTTGTATCTTCCGTATTTCGCTGTTTGTAAATTTTTTATTGGATCATTACCTTCTAAATTCAATCGGTTATTGATCTCTTCTTCCTTAGCCTTACGTAAAACATTGACATTATAAAGCATTGGAGGAACTTTGCCGTTAAATTCCATACGTAGCTTCGCTTCTTTTACTTGCCACAATCTGGCAGATTCTTTACAATCGACTAATTCTGATGCAACTTTTTCTCGTAAGTAACCGGATAAAGGTCTCTTTTTTTTATGAACTAATTTTGGACCGTAATTTAGGAGTTCGCAAAAAAACACTCCGTCTTTACCTTTTTGAGGCTTATCATACATTTTGCCTTGTAAAGATCCACCACATTCTTTACACGATCCTCTAAAATGTACAAATGCCGAAGCTGACGGCCTTTTATAAACTCTTACGCTTTTAAAAGTAAATTAGTTTAATACCATATTTTATCGTCTATAACATGCGTCCATCTTCCGGTTTTAAATTTAACGTACTTACGTCCTTAGACATTTATTTTCCGGTCGAATAATATCCCACTGCTCAGGCAAGATCATAATATTGATTTTTTTTGTTTCTTTATTTATTGAAGTATTATTTGTAGAAATTGAACTATTAATAGAAGGTTCATCGTAAAATTTTGATTGCCCAATAAATTTTTTGGATAATATATATATATAATATCCAAAAAATTGGTCCGAAAAACCACTTCTATTATCCTTAACAATGGTGTAAACATGCTTTGGGGTTATCTTTTCATTCTGTTCGGCTAGTTTTTCAGATATTAAACGATACACGGCATTCGAGGGTGGCAAAACATTTCCAAAATCATCTATTGTTTTGAATGAAGGGCTTGTAAGGACAGTATACAATTTATCTTTGTCATACATTTCGCTCACTAAATAAACAAGCGTACAATTTTAAAAACTCGAACGAGGTTCTGACTAGAGGATACGTAACGTTTGGAATCCCCCACTCGTAGGCGATACAAGTTACCTTCGGGTTATATCGGGTGGGCTCGGCAGCGTACGTCAACACGCTGTTGACTACAGAGAATGAATCGGGAAAAGTGGGGATGAACAATACGCGCGTCGAACTATTCAAAATACTCTTGGAACTCATACTTTATTTTCCAAATGATCAAAAATTCTCTCTTTTCAGTAAAAACCAAAATAATTTTGGATGGAGGTGACGAAAAAATTTTTTGCATTAAGATATTTTGTAGAACTCAACAAGGACTATTAACAACATTTATCAGAACTCTTGGAACTCTAACGTTCTTCACAAAATTATGAAAAAAGTGATTTTTCTCAACGGAAATTTAAATAATTTTGGATATAAACGACGAAGAAGTATTCTGCAGTGATCTATTTTATTCAACCCGATAAGAACTATGAGAAAAATTGATTAGAACTCTTGGAATTCACAATTTTTTTCTGAAAAATTGATCAGAGCGCTTTCATAATTCTTCTTCATCAATCTCACTCATATAAATTCTATTATAAATTTAAAAATTCAAAGATGACGACCGGAACTCTCTCAGAACTATGCGGAATACTATTCATTAAGCTAATCGTCACATAATTTCATTTTAAAAATGATATTGACAAAATGATGCGCTGTGCGAAGTTGGCGCACCGTTTTGTACTTTTCATTTTTATTATTTATCGACCAGAACTATGGAAATAAATGGAGTTGAACTATAAAACTATCGACTACCAACTCAGAACTCTAAAAAAATCATAATTTTTTTGAATTTGGTGCGCCAGCTTCACATACGCGACTTTCTTTCGCTTAGCTCTTCTCACGATAGCTCATCCATTCGAAATTCGATACATTTGGTCCTTCGAGCCGGATCATTAGTGAAGTGAAAGTTCAGTGCTTGGTGTTTAATTCATGCTTAGTTAAAAATGAGTGACGAAGAGCAACCGCAAGACCCCTCATCAGAAACTTCGACCGCTCAGGATGTTAAGACGGATCAAGACAAGACCTTGAAGGTACCGATGTCTAAATCCTCGAGATCTCGGTCGGCAACTCCTGCAGTGGAGAAAAGAGATGTATCGCTCACGACTGATCAACCGTCGACAAGGGTTACAAGGTCGAATCCAGGGACGACACTCACGTCAGATCAGCTCGTCATACCGGTGGAAGAACAGTCCAACAGACTACAATTACTCAAGGACATCCAGCTAGAAGTCGAACGCGCTAAATCAGCGTTCAAATTATGTGATGCTAGCACCACCCTTGCCCCGTTCGAGGAAATACACCGGAATTTTAACGACGAGCACTTGCGCCTCCTGGCCGCTTGGCCACCGTCGGAGTCGGAGCACATCTATCTCAAAGGTGGAATCGGAATGATGTAATCAAGAATCTATCTTAAAACGAAGAGAGCATTGTGTCATCTCATTGAAGAACTCACGCCTGACGGCTCAAAGACAACTCAAGCTTGTTCGTTCACGCCGTTACGACAAAGGTCGCGCCTCCCGGAGATTTCGATACCGAAGTTTTCCGGGGAATATTTAACGTGGCAGGAGTTTAAGACAACTTTCGAGTCTGTAATTGGGAGCCGCTTCGACTTAAGTGACGTGGAAAAGTTACATTATTTGCGTGGTGCGATGACCGGCAGTGCGACTAACCTGATCAACAATCTTCCTCCTCATGAAAATTCTCTCAAGACTGCCTGGAGTTTGCTCACGAGCCGCTATGAAAACAAAAGGCTTATTATGAAAGCTCATCTCACGAGAATACACAGTTTGCTACCAATAAAACAGCGCAGTGCCAAGGCACTGTTGACGATAGTCAACGCGGTCTCCGAAGCGACACAGGTACTCAGGGTGCCAGGTAGCACAGACGAACAACACCTGTATCTCGTACACTCATTGACAGCTCTTCTGGATGTTGACATACTGGAGAGGTGGGAGAGTCATCTCTCTGGCACGACCGAGCATCCATCGATCGCTCAACTCATGGAATTCCTTACTCGGAGAGCTCAAGCGTTAGAAAACCTTGAAGCGCCATCATCAGTATCGACACCGCAGAGGACAAGGACAGCTCAGGCCAAAACATCCTATCGAGTGACAGCTCACCACGTCTAGGCAGAGAGGGATCCGGACATCCACACTTGAGATTGTTGTTAAGGTGGTCACTTCATTGTCACCTGTGATCGGTTTAGAGAAAAACCATTGGAACAGCGATTACTTGTAGTGAAGGAAGCCAGCATCTGTGTGAACTGCCTGGACAGACATTTTCTGCGGAATCGCAAGTCAACAAGAACCTGCAAAACCTGTGGACATCGGCATCATTCCATGCTCCACAGAGGGAATTTATCAGAATTATTTACGACGACTCATCGCGATTCCGCTCGGTCGGAAGTGAAGGAACAAGACGGATCATCATCAACAAAACAACATTGAAAAAACGGTACAATCGTCAAGTAAAATCATGATCGCTCAAGGAAAAGGAAAATGGACAGCTCACCACGTCACACCGACAGCTCATCGGATGTTTTGTCAGCATACACCAGGCCAGCGACCACCCTACTGGCCACAGCAGTGGCAACAATTCAGTCATCAACAACTTCTCAAGAAGTTAGAATTCTCCTCGACCAGGGTTCTGAGGTTTCCTTCGTCTCGGAACATCTGGTCAAGCTCATGAAGTTATCAAGGTCAAGATCATCGCTCAGTGTACTAGGAATCGGAGGCGTTAAGTCTAACGTTACCGGAGGAATAGTGAAAGTTCAAGTTTGCTCAAGGACAAGACCCATCAACGTGATAGTTCACGCTCACGTCTTAAAAAAGGTCACTACCTTCTTACCGTCAGCAGTAGTATCGGATCAAAATTGGAAACACCTTGAAAAACTAAAACTAACCGATCCTAACTTCTTGGTTTAGAGAAAAGAAGACATGATCATCGGAGCCGATCATTATGGGGACGTTAACAAGCCGAAAATCATCAAAGGTGAGAAGAAAGACCCGATCGCTCAGTTATCGATAATTGGGTGGCTCATCATTGGTCCAGTGTACGAGAAAGCTGAGAGGACCATGGTGAACGCTCATCATGTTTCAACACAAGAAGAACATCAGAATATCGAAGAATTGCTCACCCACTCTTGAACTCAAGAAGAACCATCAAGTTTTGTCAGCTCAACGTTATCTCCTGACGAAGAAAAGTGTGAACAGCATTTTTTGAACACTCATCGTCGAGTCGAGGACGGCAAATACATCGTGAGAATACCTTTCAAGAACTCACCCACGATGCTTGGCAGCTCCTTGAGGACCGCTCACTCATGTCTTCAGAGAATGCTCAGACGGTTCACACGAGATCCAACATATCAAGAACTTTATCGCAAGTTTATGCTGGAATACGAGGAACTCGAGCATATGAAAGGAGTGCCTGAGGAAGATATCAACGCCTCGAACGCATATTACTTGACGCATCATGGCGTACTACGACCAGACAGCACAACCACGAAGCTAAGAGTCGTGTTTAACGGCTCTAGCCCATCATCGTCAGGTCGATCTGTCAACGACCTGATGCATGCTGGTGCTAATTTACTGCTCAATATAGTGGACGTGCTCATTTGGATCCGCTCATTTAAACATCTTTTCGCCACCGACATCACTAAGATGTTTCGATAGATCAAGATAGATCCTGAAGACTGGAAAGACTCCATTCTTGGCCACCCGGACATTACTGCAGTTAGCTCACAACGAAGGAAACAGGTATCCTCTCGCTGCGCCATGCATCACAAACGGCAGGTACGTGGATGATATTTTTGGCGGTGCAGATTCTGAGGATCAGCTCATTGCGACAGCTCAAGAATTGATTCAGTTGTGCCATGCGGGCGGGTTCCCCTTGGCCAAGTAGCATTCTACCGATAAGAATCTACTGAAATCAATTACTCAGACTGAATTGAAAAACGAAGGCATATCATTTGACGATTGTAAAACCAAAATACTCGGATTATCATGGACACCTCATCAAGACTGCTTTTGCTTCTTATCCATATCAGAAGAAACTCGAATCAACTTTTCAAAGAGATGGATCTTATCTCAGGTAGCTCAGATTTTTGATTCGCTAGGCTTTGCTTCCCCGGTCATAGTTCGCGCAAAGATGTTATTGCAAGAACTATGGCTACACAAGCTCTCTTATGCATAGTGGTCTTATTCTTCGAATGTCAACCCGGCGTCACTCGATACTCTTTGTGTATTGAGTTGAGCCCTTCGAGTGGGTGCTCGAGTCAGTATTTTTCTGACTCTCGCCGATGAAGGGTCTTATAATAAAATATAGTGAAAATTGCCCATTGTGTCCTAAAATCCATAAAAATTCATAACATAAAAATAAAAATGGTGGCAGCGATTGAATTTCAACCGGCTATAATTTCACTGTGAGTACATTACACATCGCTATACCGTAATCGAACGCTATACCGAACATAATTTCTGCTTTACAATATAACAAAGTGTTTTAAAGAATATAAAGAAACAAAGTATAAATCGCCGAGATGTCGGAAGAAATACTCAACAGAATTTTAAATAGCATTAACAAATTGTCGACTAGGTTAGAACAAATCGAGGCTCAAAGACAAAACCACGTAGAAATTGCACAAAATGATAATGATGCAGGGGAGGAATCGAATGCCGGTTCCGAACACGGATTCGATGACGCGAACAGTCAAGACAAAGACAATGATAACGCGAGAATATCCTCTTATAAGAGATTAGATCAAGAACTG
>NCVS01001814.1:32878-93407 GCA_003055095.1 Goniozus legneri | reverse complement strand
ATCAAATATTTGGTCAGTTGAAATCGGTATTTTATTGAAATAACCGAATAAAATTTTGATTCAACTAAATTCATTGTAATAAATAATTTAGTTGATTCAAATACTTCTGCTTTTAAATTAAATAAATTTGTTATCATATTTATGAAATGTCAGTTGATTCAACAAAATATATTCCAAATTCACATATTTTGTTCATTCAACTAATTTCTTTTCTCAGTGTATAACAAAGAAATGAAGAAAACCGTATCGTTGGATCTAAGTTTCTACCGGTTGGTCGTAAAATACTTCTTGCAGGATTATACCTCTTAGAGTTTGTAATTTAGGATTCTCGTGAAACTCTCTCAACTTATCTCGGTGTGAATAATTTTGTGTATCAACGCCAGCTGTAATCGCGCAGCGCTAACGAGTATCTTGAAAGATCACGAAGGTTCGGCAAATAATATGGACAAGGTCAGAGTACTCCCCTCGCTATGGTTTGCATATCCCAATTTATTCTCATTCTGAAAAGAAACTGGGGTACAATAATGAGTCGAATCGTTGTGAGCACGCGTTGCTTGTGTCCAAAAATTATTAGCATGTGTATACTACATAATATCTCGCGCTCGAGAACTCTGAAAGTGATATACGGTTTTGTAATGGTGTCTATCCGACACCTGGGCCTGTGAGCGGGTCTCTCTTTGTCCAAAAGAGCGAAAAAGTGGGGAAAAGGAAGAAGAGGTTCAAAGAAGCGACCGGGGCTCGTGCGTGGTCAAATGACTCTTAAAGTGCTTTCAAAATACGAGCCTTCGCGACGAGAGCAGCGAGAGAGGCTCGCGTTTGTAAATAAAAATCTGGATTGTGCTAAACTCGTCCAAGATTTACGTTCCTTCGATGACTTCGAGCTCTATCATTCGCAAATTGCGGTTCCAGTTGTCACAAGTTTCCTCATTTTTGCTATGTTAAATATGACGTGTGAATTTTGTCAAATTCAATACTCAAAAACCATAATTCTTGTCACTACTTGAAAGTTACCAAATATTTCTCTGAGTGTACGAAAGAATTTTTGGAATTTCAATTTTCGGAACTACCCGTGTATTTCATCCTGGCTATTTTTCACAGTCCAAAATATTTGATCTTGTAGTTCTTTACTAGAATCAGTTGATAATCCATTATTCTCTTCATTCACGAAACCTCATCCGTTAAAAGAGACCTCCAGTACGAGATCGACCCAGTTGTATCGCAAGATCCCATTGAGGAAACTCGATCCGCGGTATATGTGTGGCCATATAAAAGTCATTTTCACGCTGCGAGCGATTATCTAAATCGAATGGCTCGAGGGTGAGTCCTTTTTTCCGCATCGTCGGTCAGAGATAATGCGAGGAGGAGGGTCGGGAAGAGAGGAGAGAGAATGAGAGAAGAAATCTTGCGTGGGTAGAAAAATGCATTCGCATTCACGACTGCGTGTCCCATTGATCCGAAGGACGCAGATACAGCTGCATCGAAAAACACACGTCGCTGAATGATCGATCCATTTTCGTCTCTCGTTGAGAATCCTCCGGACACTCGACTGACTTTTCTTCCACCTTTTACTCGGATATTCCCATTCAGGTGAAGAAACGAGAGTTTATTTTCACGAGCTCTCTGCATGACGGAATATGTGAACCAAGTCGATCGAAGAGAATCGAAAATAAAAAGTGTGTGACCAGAAAAGTTTTAAATATTGGCGATATTCGTCACTGACACATATTTGCTAGTCCAGTTTTATCGCACGAAAAATAGATAAATAACACACTATATTGTAACTATTCTGTTAATAAAAAAACACACAATTGGTTATTATTGTCAGTCCCTAAACTATGGTATGTTAATATCTTTTTATTCTCAAGCCTTTTAGTCTCAATATTTTTCCGAGTCTACCTAGAGTAATTTTCTCGAGAACGTTACCAATGATTAATTACCAAATTAACTCCGTATTATGTCAAACGTTTCCAATCACGAGCAAGTACAAGGAATCCGATACGTTTTTCATCGTGACTGTACTATACTCTCGTCCCTCGCGTAAAGAGACGTTTCGACTATGTTTTGAATACACTGTTGATTGGGCCCACAAATGTGTGACTCTCTCTCTTTTCCTCCAACGTCTCCTAGTTTCTTCTTTTTTATTATTTTCACTCTTGAATTCTTTTGCCGTCGCTTATTTACCAACCGGGAGGACTCTTCTTGGTCAGCTCGGTGGCCACACACGTAAAAAGGAGAGGGAGAGAGAAATCGTTTGATTGGTGGATTGTAAACCTCCTCGCGAGAGATCGTAACGCAATTGAATGTCATCCGGCGAAGAATGAACGGTAATATCGTTCGCCTCGGTAGCGAGAATTGGACGTCCAGGAGTGGGCGCGTGGGTGTTCGATTTTCGACCTGTTCGCTACGAATTCGAACCGCGAAGTGAATTGCGCTCTATTGCGGTCACAACTCGCAATCTTTGAATTGAAATTTATACAGAAACGTATTTTTCGAAGATTCGTTTCGTTCAATAATTTTCGGCTATTCAGCGGAACTTGAAGTGATTCAACCGCTAGATCGATTATTAATGGCAGAGAACGTCAAATATTAGGTACGAAGTTTCTCAAAGTTGTAAAGAGAAAAATCGAATTAAAAGATACCCTAGTACACAAACTCACTCTGAATGACGTTACGTAATTCGTAAGTCTGAAAATTGAATCAATAATCTCGATGATAAACGATCTATACGGAATTCTTAAACGCGTGAAACCTCGTTCGATCGGGAGCAGAAGAAGAACCAGTTGTTAGAGGATCATTCACACACAATCTGTGAGTCGATCGATAACTTTCTGGTCTTCGAAATCACTCTCGAGCCGCCTACGATTGGCGGTGAGAAAATTAACGAAAAAGTGAGCCGAGGAATAAAAAGAACGATCGCTTCGAACAGCTTTCGGCAGCCACGGACGTTCGGGGATCGTCCGGGGACAGGTAATTTAGAGTCATTGTGCGAACGAGCGCGCGCGTGCTCGCGTCTACGTCGCTGAAAGGGCGCGTTCGTTAAGCCACAGGCTCGAATATACACGAAAATTATGAATGACTCTCAGCCTCTACGCCCTTCTCCTCGCTCCCTGATTTAATATCGTTATAAATTAAGCCACGAAGATTACAACAATCGAAGCGCCGAGCGATAAACGAGAACTCATTTCTTTTCACTTCTCGATTGGTCGAAAATTTCAACTTTTCAGAAATAAGTAAATAAGCCGAGAGCGCCAATTACGACAGGATACCGATTGGCTCCTTACTTTATTGTATAGGTAGTATTTGCTTGGTAAATCTGTGATACTTATAAATTGTACTTATAATTTTCAGGTAATTGATTGTATCTTCAAACTCATTTAATAAATTTATGATAAACAAAGTTAATTTTATTATTAAAAATATAAATAAAAATAATTTATGAAAAAACTTTATGAAACAGATCTTAAATATAGTATAAGAAATCACGAATCTCGATAATATTTCTCAATGTTGATAAATGGTGTCATTACTTTAGAGAGTATCATTTCGAAAATTGCAAATCGATTTTGATATGCGTCAGAATTATAAGAAAGAACCAAGTGATACCGAAACTCTTTATCGATGGCTAATGAGCTAATGACTTTCGGAGAGGGAACGTACAGCATAATACGGGACGAGCAGAATTTCCGAAATAAACGGCTAAACGTCACGCGAAGCGCAAAACGGACGAGGCTTCCTCTTGGCCTTTTAATTCTGCAGTGCCGAGAGAGCGTGAATTACAAATTGCGGTATTGTTAGTCCGTGGGCTCGGTCGCGAAAGGCCTTACAGTCGTAAATACCCGAGTAATGAGTCTTTCAGCGATGTATTATCGATTTGCGTCATCGATTTGACGATCTTTAAGTAATCGAATTTTAAAAGGCAAAGTTCTTCACGCTGTTCGTTCAGAAGAATTCAATGTTAAAGATAACGTAGCAATTCGTGAGCGTGTACAGTTTTAATCAGCTTGTTGATACAACTTCATTTCTGTCGAGATTTTCTCGTTAATTCTATTTCGTTCGTAAAATCAAACTAGTAGGATTCTATTTCTATTTGATGTATGTTTCGATCGTTTTGTACCACGAGTGGTTATTTTACGTGACGAAAATATCGGTAATAGGCCCAACTGGCCCAATTAGCCTCGGTGTGCCACTATCATTAGTTCATTTAAACGTTCGATATAGGGAGTCGTTTCTCTCTCTCTCTCTCTCTCTCTCTCTCTCTCAGTGCTCCAATCAAAGGGCATTCATCAGACAGCGAGCTCGCTGACGTCATCTTCCACGGGGCCCACACGGGAAAATCGAAGACGGGGCCCGACGATACCGGGGGCCCGTCGTCGCTGGAGATAACGAGTGAATATACTCCTGCGCGAACGAGCGAATGAGGTTGAATCGAGAGGAGGGGGAGGAAGGAGAGTGAGAGAAATAAAAAAAAAGAGGAAGGTGGGGAGAAAACGGGGCCCGTTCGGGGACTAGTTAGCACCTTCTCTCGTGTTGGGGCCCCGAGGCGCGTTCTCGAAATCAAGACTCGCATTCTGCCTCGCGCTCACAATGCGTCATTGTACTTAAATCAGATTCAATTTGGGCCCCATTGAAAATTACGCTTAATAAATTATTTGGGCAATTCATAAATCCCAGGATGGTGGTGGTGGGCCCAGGGGTGGACTCGCGGAACGCTTTTACCTGGGCTGTATCGTCCTCGCGATGACGCGAACGGTGCGTGTCTCTCTCGATCTGTTCGCGAAAGGGGGGAAGTAGTGTGACGAGAGTCCTAATGGAGCCGGTCAGGTATACGGGTCCCGAAAACTCTTCTACGAGCGCTCGTTGGTGCATCGTTCGAGCGCGGCTCTTAACGATCTGTATCTGTGCCGGTGACTCTTAGATTAACAAATTAGTAGGCAGTTATAAATGACATAGGTTTTCACCTTTTAAACGTATATTCTTTTATTCCTAGCACTTTTGTGTCGCCGATAAAGGTTCCACAAAATACTCGACGTAATAAATTTTATTGCGTAACTATCGATGTTATTGTACCTCCGAAATTGAATTTCGTTAAGATTTCGAGACTTGTTGGCTAAAAAAACATACGGAATTGAAATTTTTTGTCCCTTATAAATCAGTTGTTGGTTTTTCGATACCCAAATTGTTACGTCCACACATCATCGGTATTAATTTGTATCTGAATAAAAAATTTCATCAGACACAACACTTGATCGTAGAGAAATATTTTGAAACTCAAAAAACTGACGCATTCTTTTGCGGTGGACAATACTAGCAGCAGGTTTTCCGTACGAGGATGTGATTCGGAAAGTGCACGCGTGGAAAAGAAAAAACTGGTAAAAAAAAAGAAGAAGACGAGGAAGAAATATAGGAAGGCGGAGGGACCCCTTAACAACCCGCAAACAAGGGGCTGACACATCCGAAACAATCGGAGCGGTGGACGAAACCGACGAAGCTATAATTAGCGTAGGATCCTCTTCCGAAAATTGACGACCGTATATGTATACGTTTCTGATGGAGGGGTGGCGAAAGGAGAGAAGCATTCGATCCTGTTTCGTGTGCCTTACGGTATCGTCGACGAGCAGCGAGATGTCGGGACGGATCCTCAGAAGTCACCGCGCGAAATTGCTCCTCTCTTTTCGGTGCGTGGAGAGGGTCCTCTGGAATTTCTCGCTGCCCCACCTCTATCGCCGTCTCTCTCTCCCTCTCAAGCCAGCACGCGTACGTAGACAGTCAGTGGCGTTCTTAGACTCGGGAGTCAACTCGTTACAGATCCGAACGGATAACGAGTTTTCACGTTTCGGGTCCGTCGCTCGACGAACGGCTACCAATTACGCATTCGGCACGGTTTATTATAAAACGATGAGAGAGGGGGGAGGGGAGGAGGACTGTAATTAATTTCGAAGAACCCCGGGGAACCTAATTATCTATCTTAGAAACGGGCCCACCTCTGACGTCGTTCTCGATTATTCGATTCGATAATCATCGCGAAAAAACACAAACGGAGCGATACCGGTAGTTTGTATCCGGCGTGGCTTTTCGGCAAATTAACGAGATTTAACGATCGCGTTCCGCGAAACGACTCCCGATTCCCTAATTCGACGATCAAAGGGTGAAAAATTCAACGAATGAAGTCATTCCGTTGATATCGAGCTATAAGCTCGAACGCGAATCCAATAACGCCGAGTGTGTCGAAACGGCCTCGAGTCACGAAACGTTAATCGATTCTAATGGCGCACACAAAAGTCGAGACCCCCGGGGCCAATCAGACGATTTAATTACAAAACGCCTAATACATTACGCAGATAATGCCCTGGAAATTTCAATCGAACTGTCACGGTCACTTCCCGTCGATGTGTGTCAATACCTCGAAAACGTTTTTATCGTTGTCTACATACAAGAATAGACGCGATATCCTAAATGATTTCCGCTTTTTATATTCGTCTAACCACATGAATATTTAATTATTGTTTACTCTTCGTTGCAACTTTTTTTATAGTCAACAAATTGAATATCTGCATATACTAAGAGCATAGCAACGTCGAAATGAGTCTCAACATTATTCATTTTCGATACTCTTTGATAAAAATTTTAAATAAACGAATCGAATGTACACTTAATAAAATTATCTTATAAGACCCTAACACCCAATTTCAAATTTTGAGCTATTTATATAAATTATTGTGGAAAAATCTGCATTCCTCTTATTGTAATTAACCGTTCCCGATAATTCTCGAAAGCGATTCTTAATCCGGAGTTTCGCGCAAGATCGGCCAAGCACGACAGCGTGAACAATCGTTGACATCCGTGACTCGAGCAGGGAGCGCGACAAGCCCATTGTCATCCTTTGATTTAAAAGCAGCGTCACCCTCCACTTTGGTGGAACGCTTTAACATCTGCGAAAATGCTCCGATTAAATCGAAATACGCATTTTCGGAAATTCGTGTCAGTACGCCCCCGTCTGACCTCTCGTCACCCTCAGTTGCGATCTATTCATCGATAAATCCGCGCCTCGTAAACAGATTCCGACAACTGTCACGTGCGAGAATGCTCGTTACGTTCGAGACGAATTCATATCGAAACGAAAATAACACGCATTAACACAGTTATTCTTGGAGGGAAAAAAATTTCATTCGTTTCATAAAAACGGCCAATCGAGCAATTAGAGGTCACTCGATGGAATCCAATAATATTATCGACGCTGAGAGCGCGAGAGATGCGAAAAAATCGTTGTTATTAATACATCATCTTTCGTAATCGGACGAATATTTTGGTTCGTCCCGTTCCAGCAATAAGCTCGCATACCGAGAGACGATTCGCGCTATCGCGTTTAAACGTCACTGTAATACGACGTCCGTATCAATTCGTAATTAAGGAGACTCGACCCCGCTGACCTATAATCAACTCCCCATCGCGTCTGTTACGCATGAGCGCGAGAGATACGCACGCGAGCCGAGCTGAGCCGAGCTCGCGTCCGTTTCAAAATACTCCTAGCGGTTGCTACACAATAAGTGCATTCAGAGGATCGAGAATAACGCCCGAGCACTCATTTGTAATAAAAAAAAAGACAAATGATAATATTTTCGTGTGAAAAAATACGGATGTTATTTTTTTTATATCGCTCATCTACTCGTTTATTTATTTTGGAGCAGACTGTACATAGGAATATCGCACAATACGACGAATTTTTTTCTTTTCATCGTCTTTTCACGCTCCTCTCGTCGACTAGAAAGAACGGATAACAACGCTGCAATTATCGACGACTCCTCCCGGCGGAGAGGAGTTCCGTTGACACGGTTTTCGAGCCGACGTCAGTTATCGTCGAGAAGACGTCAATCCGTAGTTATTAAAGCCACTTATCGACCATTTTCTCTTCTACTCGTGATTTCATTGCCGAGAAAAAGACTCGGTTTTCCACTCTGTTATTAATTATTCGATTCCGATATCGTTCTGCGTACTGTTCTCGAGGATTCGACGAAACCCCACCCACGGCAATTGGACGTGATTTATCATCCCGCGGGCGGAAAAACTGTAGGAAAATTAGACGATCCATTTATCGTTTTCCGAAAGTATTGTAGCACATTTTTCGAAACGCAGACGGTCGGATTTCTCGAGACGGTTCGAGCGTCGCCGTAGGCGGGGTAATCCGTGGAACTGTTCAAACGGTGCGACGCGAATTTCTTTTTGTTTTCTGCATCTCTCTCTCTCTCTTTTATTTCTCCGGGGTCACTTCCTTTTACCCATACGCACTCTGATTTTTTTCTTCGATTCTCGTGTGTCTCTCTTTTTACGGCCCTCGAGAGCCGACTAATTTACATGACGGAAACCTCGTAATTAGTCATCGCTTCGTATTTCGACCAAATACGCGCTATTTCGCACACGAGTACGAGATACACGGAGAGAAAAAAATATTAATGTTCACAATGCAACATAGTAACCATTACTAAGTTACATAGTAATTATTACTATGTTACATATTAACGATGATTTTCATCCGACGAAATTCATTTGACATAGTAAATACCACTATGTAAAATGGTAACATCAACTTTACTGTCTTACATAGATGTCGTAGCGCGCATATACATATAAATATTTTTAGTGACGACTGCTATGTTACAATGTTACATGGTATTCAGCACCATTTCCTATAGTTTTCATTCCTATGCAGCATAGCAATATTTCCAATTTGCTTCATTACTATGTGACATAGTAAATATTACCATGTACATTGTAATGATTACTATTTAACATAGTATCGTTTATGAGTTTTCTGAAATATAAGTTCGATTACTATGTAGCATGGTAAACATTACTATTTTTTTCTCTCCGTGTACGACAGGAAAGTACCGAGAGTTGGTAGTTTTTCTCTTATTTTCTCAATTGGCGAAAAGTGAGTTATCGTTTTTATCGATTCAATATGTTAATCAGGGCGTTGGAAATTGGACAAAGGAATGAGAAATTCGATTTCAAGATAAATAATTTATAATTGGAATTAATTACGTGTAATTAAAGCAAATGAATTTCAATTTCGCATTAATCAAATCGTTCGACGCCGATAAGTACTCTTTCTTTGGATAATCATACATATACTGTCGCGCGTACAGAGAGGACGAGTTACTTTGTGTTGCAGCTTTGTGAATTACGAGTATATATGTATCGTAATTGGTTATCACGTACGCATATTCGGTACTCGAGCTTAATACGCAAACGGCGCTCGCTCGAGAGACAAGAAGCGTTACGGACGTCGATACATAAGCAACGGTTAATACAGGCTCGATGATAACTCTGTACGATAACGCCGTAATTAGTCACTGCCAATTAACAGCTGCTCAAACGGAAAACAACTGGGTTCATTAATGAGTATTTTGCCCACGTTCTTTGTCGGGAGAGAGAAAAAAGATTTTTTTCTCGAATCGGCGAAAAAAATTATACACCCCACTCCCCAAACCTCGGTCGAATCATATCGAAACTTCGAGATTATTTTTTTCGCGAGAGCTTATATAAGAAGCTGAATGAGCGATTATGGCGAATAGTGTTGTTGTTTTCTTTTTTTTTTTTATTCTTTGTACATTAACAGACTGTGTTTTATTACCGATTCGAGAGAGCGCAAACACATTCTCGGAGTCCAAGATACGGCTCTCGTGTATTATGATTAATTTCTCAATATCGCAACGATGAACGATTTACTCTCGATAACGCAATTAGCAGCCGAGTCGTGCGAGCTCGAGAGTGTTTTCCGAACGAGTATGTCGAGTGCGGAAATAACACAGTTGAAAAAAATTCTCGATACATTTGTACAGCTAACTTTCTATAGAGCGTCAATTGGCGCGAAACGGAATTGGTATTATTGAAATAAATATTAACGCCTTGTCTTCCGAACGAAATCATTCTCCCTCGATTACGTTCGAATCGGTATTCTCGAATCGCAAATCGGTGCTCGATAAAGACTATTTCTCGATATCGCTGCGAATTTATGTTTTCTCCCCTTGCTGGTTACGCATGCGATATATCGTACGTTTTCTTATTTTTTGACGGAGTATAAATACTTCAAGGAAATCATAACGCTGCGTAACGTTAACACGCTCTTTTATCGTTCTATTGTAATAAAGAAAAATATAAATCCCATTTCAAACAGTCTAATAAAGTTTGCGATACTTGAATTAATCGCGTGTGAAGAATATTAACTAGATAATACGCATATCTACACGCGATATCCAACATTGTAGCTTTCGTTTAAAGAAATTAACGTGTAATAATTTTCAAAAAGTTCATATACGTGTACATATATTTTTTAATTTCGCGATCTCGGTAACACGAACATGTTTCGTGACAAATTGAGCATTCCGAGAGAATTAAAATAGTAATTTGGGTCAAGAGTCGAGTAACCCGTAGCGCAATAAAGATAATATTGAAGCACGGAAAAAATTGTCACAGATAAAATCTTTTTAGTATTTCATACGTTTCGAGACCTCGTTACTCCTAGCGCATCATGCGGCGCGTTTACGAGTAATTAGCGAATATACGCGAAAGGTAGCGCGCAAGAATTTCACGTATTCGTGCTAAGAAACAATAGATCGAGGAATGCGAAGCGGGAGGGTGACTAAGAGAGGAAGAGAGAGAGAAATTTTTTCTTCGGCTTCCTCCCATTTGTTCCACGCGTTCACCGCGCATACAGCGAGAAACGCTATAATTAGGGCACCGATAAGGCACTCGGTGCGCCATCCATCTGCAACAAAACAACTTTTTGCCGATCACGCGCGTATAATTTTAATTGCGAGAGAATGAGAGAGAACTAGAGTGAGAGCGAGAGAGGGAGTTGAAGAGAACGAGCGAATTAATTATGTTGATTGCGTCGAGAGAGTGTGTGAGAGAGAGAGAGAGAGAGAGAGAGAGAGAACTCTCCCCACCATTTTACTTTACACTAACTCGTAATTGCAGTCTGAGTGCATTCTGCGACTCAAAGTGCCGTATTTAGAATGCGTTTCGCCCCGAGGCAAAATAGAGAAGACGAGTCGCTAAATTTAGTTGGTAAATCCAATCGAGGAACGTCGGGCTCAGCGGAAAACTATTTCATCAGCCCATTTCATATCCGTACACAAACATCTCCCGGTTGTGATAGTTACGAAATATTGATTTTCGAATTTCACGACTCATTTAACGCGAATTGCCTAATTTATCGAAAAACACCGAGTCTTCCGGTCCTAAGGAAAACAATAAATAATACTGCGCAGCAATTACGAGCTACTATGAAGAATGCCGATACGCCTGCTGGTGCTGCACATGTTACTATCGACAACACGTGCGAACACACTCGTGTCTTCCGAGCCGATACAACCAACGGTCTTACCCGTCGTATTGTGTTGTATGTTTTAATATACATACATATACTCGTTCTCTCTCTCCCTCGTTCCACTTATCTTGTTTTCAACTAATTGTAAGTGGCATAGTTCAGATCGTGGTAATCTTCTCTCCTTTTTCCCTTGCACCTCGCGCACAGATATTGCTCATACAGGGTGTCTCCAAACGACCGCTAAGAATACTAAAAGAATGAAAAAAATTTAAGCAGCGAAGTCTTTTTTTATTTCAATGTCCAATTTATAGCTTGACTTGTATCACTTTTTTATTATCCAATTAAAAATGATTGTTGATCTGTTGGTTTATTCAAGTTAGTTCAACTTATCTATCGGAAAGTGATACTTAATTAGTTAAAAAACGCCTCTTATAACGTAGAAGCTGTAGATTATGAGGAAGAATTGATATCACGTTTTTATAAAAAATTTAACGATCTCTCTGTTATTTGAAGAATCTCTGTTGTTATTTGAGACACCCTGTATACATATCTATGTATGAAGGGGGCGTGAATCATGGCAAACTGTTATTAAATTTACAAAGCGATCCAGAGCAACGATTATTATAGGTTCGTGGGCTATTAAAATGTAATTAAGTCATTACCCTCGCATCGCGACACCCATTATTACACGCGGATAATGGACCTCTGACGACGCCACTCGATTATCGGCCTTGTTAGCGTCCACTGTCGCGAGAAAAAATTGACGTTTCGTTATATAGTCATTTTTACTTCTTTTACAAGCCGAGGAAAAATCGATAATTATCGCCAGTCGATTGAAAATTAAATGAAAATCATTTAAATCACAGGCTCGATAAACACGAAACAGTTACTCGTAGCTCATCACAATTCCGTTTAAATAGAGATCTATTAATATTCTACGATCCGTGTTATTTTCACACATGTTTACATAATTATATCCCTTCCTCCGTTCCAATCCTGTTATTTTCATGTAAAACATAGTGGCGGTCTGTCGCCGCCGATTAAAGTATCATTTGGACTGCTAATGAATATTGATATTCAAAAATTCTATTATAGTTATACATATTTATTTGCTGTCGCTTATCGCCGAAAATTTGTTTTGCAATCATTACCATAGGTATACCTACGCACGAAATTTCACTTCAGTTTCGTCAATTATTATTTACCGAAACGACTTCGGACGGATAATCTGTGTTTATATAAAACAAAGTTTACAAAATGTTATCAAACGGCAATCCATAACATTGTGGAGAAAAAAATCTCGCTCGCAACATTTTAATTTCTTTCATCATCATACAGGGATTTCCAAAATTAGCAAAGCTTATTTTTAGTTACGAATTCGACAGCTATTGCGATTTTCTGAATATGATTGAGCTGAATCGATAAGTCCCATGAGTCACAATCTCCAAATTTTTTTTTACATTCTGAGCACGTACCTTCGTAACCAATGAATCTCGTACATTCATTTGATGATTCATGAAAAAAGTAAATAAACAAAAGTACCTACTCCTCGTAGTTATAATATGTTCTTATTTAAGGGGTTAATAAAAGGATTTCCGAAACGACAATTTTTAATCGCACACTATTGAACATAATAACAATTTAACAGGTTGTAAGGACGACAAATTCTTTCCTCCAACAAACGTGGCAAGATGCTTGCTTCTCGCGTATCGTTAATAGTTTGGGAGTTCGATGTTAGCGTTGATTTAAATCCAGGATCGACTCGTTTGCACTGGCTCGATAAGCGGCTACCGTCCTGCAGGACGTTTTACTCATACGAGCAGCGACGAAATAAGATATCCGAAGAGGACCCGGATCGAAAAGACGATGAAGAAATAATTGCGGCTCGCTCCGTATCGATACGAGCCTATCGGCGAGCATACACACGCATGCACGCACACACGGCCCCGTACACATTTTATTTATAATCCCCGTTGGCTTTCCGCGCGTCATTATCGCGTCCGGCGCGTTTAATTAGTCGCAAAATAAAAGACAAATTAATCGACGAGCGCGAGCGAAAGAGAGAATCTCGCGATTCCAGAGGCTCGTTTATAATTCGCTTTATCGCCCAGCTTATCGTACCGACTCGATCTCGCCGCTCGACGCGAGCATTCGCGCTATTTCGCGAATCTCGATCGCGAATAATTGTCGTCGCGCGCGCGATCTATACGCGGGCTCCGTTCTCATCCGAGCCGATAAATAAGTTACACGCCGGACCCATCGACGTTCCCCGTAGCCGTTAAAAGAAGCTACGGCCGAACGAGAAACTCGTAAAATCTCGCTCCGCGTTTATTGCCGAACGCGTACGTTCGATATTGCGATAAGGTACCGTTAATTCGCGCTAATATATCGAGCCGTGCGATTACTTAAAACGATTACTCGAAATTACTCTACGAGTTTATTTTTCTGATTTTCGACCCGCGTGAAAAACTAAGTATGACATAATATGTAAAAAATACCAAGAAATACGTTATATCGCTTGAACGGTTTAAAACAGATTTGCAAATCGTCTATCGAATTAAGGGAGGAAAATGTATTCTATTCATTATCAGATAACGATATAATTTTTTTGTATTATTCCAATACATTAAAATTTAACAATACCTCAATAATATCTTATCAGCAACCAAATCGCACGTTTTATTACTCTTCTTTGAAATTATATAATTCGCTAGATGTGGCCAATTTTACAGATTCATAGACAATCTCTATACACTAATAAGTATTATAAGATATGTTGTAGATAAAATATTTATTCAAGTGGTAAATTCACGGATACCGAATGTACCAATACTTACAAAGGTACAGACAGTAGGAGAAATGAGAAGTGCGTTAATTAAAAGGAAATCCCCGGTGGTACGTCACTGCGAGTGACTCTGTTAGTGGCTACCGTTGGCGACAAACCGCGAGGCCCTCCTCTCTCGCGTAGGATACATTCACAATTCGAATAAATTCACGTTAAAGTGGATCAACCGGTTCTGGCTGCGGTGTGCCGGAGGACTCGAATGAAAGAAAAGTACATCGCGCGCGCGTACATGCTCGCGCATGCGCGTTAACCGTGTGTAGCCAGCGTACGACTCACTCAGTCTCTTCTTCAACGTGAATTTCTTTCGAGACGTTAACAACAAAAAACGGAATATTTTTTTTCACATCCGTTCGCGATAAACGATCTCGGTACGGGCACGATGGGACCGGTGCGAGTCTGCTGAAATTAAAATAATGTTTAATTTACGGTATATCCGAACGAGGAAAATAAGCAGCGATAAAGTTTTCAATAACATATAGCGTGAGGTAAAGAAAATAAAATTGTTTTCCATCAAAACCGTGTTTCAACGCGACGCTTAATTAAAATCTCTACTCTATAATTATTCTTAAAAGCAATCTCGCTTATATCTTGCTTCCGGTGAAAAATTTCCGAACGATATTTTTCGCAAATTGTTTCGAATAATAAAGAAAGGAAATGACGGTGAGAGAAAAACAAGAAATACAATATCGCTCTGAGTGAAAATAAATTTGGTTTGATTTTTTTTTGTTCGAAAGGTGAAAATTAGGGCTAGAAGATTAAATCTCGGCTCGGGACGTCTAGCTGGTTCCTTTTGCGGGTACCCGCCCTAAAGAGAAAGGAACTTACGCGCCACCTAGCTCCCTCTTCATCACCGGAGCCCGCACAGTGGGACCTTAAAATCTCGAAAACAAGATAACGCGAGGCCCGGCTGCGGGTCTATGGGATTCTCGGCAAATTGGATTAGTGTGCGACGGGTGGAAAAATGGGCGCGCGTGTAAAACAACAGAAGGTGCCCCTGAGTTTTGCTACAGTCAAACCCCCGCCAATATTTTTCCTATTCGACTACCTGTGAGCACCGACGTCACACGCACCCACGGGGTGTGAGCCTCTCGAAAGAAAGGCACGAGTTAGGTGACAGAAGGCGCGGGACCGGGTGGCCCCGATACAAAGTGAAAGAAAAAAAGAGAGATAGGGCGAAGGAAAAAGAGTACGCGAAAAAAAACCTGTTAAGCTGACCTAATCCCAAGATCAGATGAGTCGTTCACCGCCCTGTCAAAACTTTGTCAACGGGAATACGTTGGCGAGGAACGATCAAGTGGGGGATGAAATCGCGTCTCGCGGGAATATAGAGGATTTTTTGAGAATTTTTCTATGTACACGCTTGTCAAATTTTTTCTCTTCCTCTGGGAAACTCTTGACGTGTTTTAATCCTTCTTTGTATCTTGAAATTTCCCTCACGTACCATAAGAGAGAGAAAAATGCGAAGAAAGTTGTCAGATAAGCGCTATTTCTGATAGAGAACTTTCCAGGGCTCTCAAACGCAACAAAATGGACCTTTGAGAGGAAAAATAATAAACGCTTCCGTATTATTTTGGGTTTAAAAAACAATAACGAGCCGGAAACTGGTCAGTGTTTTCGTCTCACTTTTAAAATATTTTTTCGGATAAGGCTTTTTAAAACGATTTCATTTTCGATATGAACCATGAGTCGAGCCACGATGATTCATTTCATCCAAAAAAATTACGCAGAGGATGCGCAAAATAGACTTGAAAGCTCGCAAAGTATATTGTCGCGGAAATTTTCTTATTTTCCAGTAGGATAAAGATTTCGAAATGATTCCTTCTTATCTGAGGACCAATAAAAGCGCTCGTCTAGCGCGTCGTTAACGTGCAAATCGCCGCTGATTTCTCTCTCGTCGCGACGATAACCCTTACAGGGTTGTTACCCATCTAGAGAGCTCGGGAGGTTCTCGATACGCGTCGTTATACGTGCAGCCATAACCGATAGACTAGCTCGCATACGACATTCGCTTTAACGTCCCCGTCGATCTACCAGCTGCGTATGAAGAAACACTTTAGCGATCCCGTTTACACCGGGTGAGCTTTCACGTCGCGCGAGTATAAATCCACATTTTTCCCGTTCTCGACGACGAATCGCGATAATTAAATCTTTATGGTCACACGTAAGTCAGCTAACCGCGCTCCTCGAGAAAAGAAAGCAGTTTGAAGTCTGTGTAGATGTAAAAATTGATTTAATTTGGAAGACGAAGACGCGGCTGGTTGAGATTGGACACATCGGAGGAATGTTGTATAAACCAGGCAATTACCGTGGATACAAGAGAGCGTAAAGGATTTCACGAGCGACTGGATGATGAGGTGATCCATGTGGAAAAGGAGGTAAAAACAAAGGAATCGACCGAGGAGGTAGGAAACTGTAGCGAGGGTGAGAGGAAAGAGGAAGAGAGGGGGAGGGGGATGGAGGATGATAGCAGCAGGGGGGTGCGATATAACAGCATGCGAGTCGCATAAGGGGTGGCTCGTATCTCTCACGCTTCGCGGGTATTTCTATGGCGGGTAGACGCCCGTCTAATTTCCTGTCCTGAATTTCGAACGAGCGGGAATTTGCACCCTTGAGTTCACATCAACGCGGCTCTCTGAAGAGGAGCGAGGTGGATGACGCTGGGTTTCGAAACGAGACGAGACGAGACTGGGGTGTGTTTCTGGATGAAAAACCGTCACGACGCTCCACTTTTCCGTATACACACGCTTTCGTACTTTTACCTTATTCCACCACTACGAGCACGAATGGCTCTTCGAGATCCCGAGACTAAATTTCAGCCGAATGAAGTCGGCTAAAACGCGTGTAGCTATAAAAATGTACTTTCTTCGACAGAATAGGGAACGTCTAATAAGCCGCTGCTGGCGTAAATTATATTTATCATCCGTATTAGGTTTGGGAAATGAGTGGCACAAAAGAGGCGTGGAGAAGAATCCGAAATCGAACCGAAAGCGTGACAGCACGAGGAACGCGATTCGACAAAAAACCCTCCCCACTACGAGCTCTTCTCGTACTATTATGCGATTGTTATGAATTTGCTATTAATAATAAATAAACAAACATAATGGACCGGGCCGTCTCGGTGCATTAACTCCGGAATGGTCTACACGCATCTGGTTCCTTTGAGGCCAATTCACGACTATCGCATACGAGATTTCCGAGGGGAGATGGGGGAACCGTTTTGAGAATTTTTTTTTGTCCCACCGAGCTACACAGAGAACCGTGATTTTGGCTCGCGCGCCGTCCGATTGGCCCGATCTTCACGCTTTGTGATCTGCGATTGGATGATTACGGCGGGGGGAATAAATGTACAGGAATACAAATCATCTCTCAGGCGTATGCTGCGATTTTTTATTATTTTTCGTCTCTTTTTGTCACGCGCTCGCTGCATAGATGGTGAACGGGCGACCGTAAAAGTCTCCTAAGTACCATCGTGCGTTCGACGATATATTCGGTGTTTGAGCATCGATTTACCCAGGCAGCGAATTCCAGGCAAATTGGAAGTCCGAGTTGATCTATCGACTCAACTGAAATCACGAATGGGCTTTCTTTTACGATAACGTTTTACCGTCCAACAAATTTGACCGATACAAACTTTTGTGATGAATTCTCTCAATGTACGTAATTGTGAAATAACAAAAGAATAAAAAAATACCCAATGCAAATTTACTTGTTGATTTGAGAAAAACATTTTCTAAGTAGTATTATCAATATTTTAACAGTATGGTAAATTTTATCATAATTGTTACTGAGTAACAAAGCATGCTTTAGACTAAAAAACGGAAGCTGAACTTTTCCATCGGCTGATTCGTTTTGTATTTAACGCAAAATTTCGAACTTTACGGACTTGCTGCTATTAGTGTGTTTTCATTAGCCCGATAAGCAAACTTCAGAAGGGGTTTACTTTAGGCCTTTCCTACTACCGCACACAAGAGAACTTCTGGTCGAAGATAAACGCTTAAACGAATTAGTTACCCGGTATCCTCGCATCGCGGGGCGTCTTTTGTTTTTCAAAACGTGGCAGAACGAACGATTTAAGGTTGAACGAAAATCGTAGCAGTATAGGCAACTCTACCGAAGAGAAAAAAGTATAACGAGGTCCGTGAGACCAATTTCGGCCAGCGGTGCAGAGTCGAGAAGTCAAGTGTTCCAGCTGACCTCGTCAGGTAACAGCGAAGGTGGTTAGTCCCGAGCCGAAGGCTCGAGTTCTCTAGGTTTATATCCGGTCCTAATCTTGTTTGTCGGATTTGTTTGATTATTTTAGGATTAGGGGAACCGAGTACTCCGGGAAACCAGAGCGAAGTCTACGTGCTCGTTTAATGTAACTAATCTGGATTACAAATAGATATTATTTATTTTTACCTTCCTATAGCCAATAATGCAATAATGCGATTTAATTTTAGCTCCTCTTCGTTAAATATTGAATTATCGAAAGCAATTAGTAGTTCGGATTCGAGCCATTCGTCGTTGTTAGTTTCGACAATCGGCGTCAAAACATGAAAGGTGGTAAATCCGCCTTTGTTCTCTATAATCCGCGATGATTGATCTTACTGGATAAAGTTCTTTTTTACAGTTTTGAACCGAAAAGCAAAGTCCGCCCTCTGGCTCCTCTCGCGACGTCGCCGACGATAAGCCTCGGGTTAGCTAGATTGAAAATTCGTCGTTCTTTTTCAACGCTTCTGGTTAGAACGAGGACCATTGAGAACCCTGAGTTTTGGACCTCGCGAATTAGGCGCCCGTGGGGGAGGAGTAGACGCTGCATTGGCCCGAAAACAAGTGGGTGGAGTGGCTGGTTGTGTTCGAACGGTCACTTGCGGTCGAAAGGCCATTTTGCGGTTGTCGCGAGAAGAAGAGAGTATCGCTTGTTTCCGGCCTCCCTTGTCGCTTGTTCGCAAAGCTGCGGGTATTTAAGAAACCCATTGTGCCTTTAAACGAGCGCTATTATTTCGTTAAACTGTAGGCGTGGTGCGAATTTCGGGGTAGAATCGCGAGGATTACGTGCAGCGGCGGAACGCGCGAAAGTGTTTTTTTTTTCAACTGGGACGCCAGTCTCGTGAAAACCGCAGTTTCGTAGTAGCGCCATGAAAAGCCAACAACGTCTAGCAAGTGCGGGAAAGCCAGCTATGAATGTCCGAATATTGAAATCGTCCCTCGGGAATTAAACGCGGATTAATTTTTTCCCGCGACGAATATTTTAACAGTAAAATAGTCATCATTTCATAAAGAATGGAAGTGAAAAAAAGAATAAATATTCATAATCAATTTGAATTCAACACGAATTCAAAGGGGGAGAGAGACGCTTGGTGTGAGAGAGAGAGAGAGAGAGAGAGAGAGAGAGAGAGAGATATTATAAATTTGGCATAAATTTTTACAGCTATGTGCTTTCGTGGCTGATTGAATTAACGTACGTGTAATCGTGTAATTTGGAATGAGCGCTGGATTATCCCGTGTTATTGCAGATAGATGAAGAGGGAGAGAAAATCAGGATCGGAGCGTTGCTCGGATGACTGCACGATAAATAGGGGAGGGGAGATCGAATGATTATTTCCAGCTCATTAACCCGAGGAAAAATGGCCCGCGCTTCATTCATTCTCCCTTTTAGGCGTCATAGAAATCGGCTTCATGAAAGTCGCACCTTCTACTGCTCGATGATTATGAATTAATCCTTAAATACCTTCTTCAGGTATTTTTTCTTCGATCGTGATTGAATGGAAAGTAGATTTTCAGAAGGAATGCAGTATAGGGGTCAATGAAAATAGGTGCATGAAGAACATTTTTCCAAATCAACCTAATGCTTATTTCGATACCGAAAATAATATTTTGAGAATTTAATAAAATAATCGTTTTATATTTAAAAGAGCATTTTCTCTATTTATAAATACATCCTCTATTCGAAAATTTTTGTTTCTGAAGTTTTTTTTTTTGGCAGTAAAATTTGACTTAGCTAACAAATTTTTAAGCAGTACACATAAATCATGCAATCGCATGATGCAAATGTACGTTTCAACTCCAATTCTTTAACTGTTGATCCTGCAACCGCGAGAAACCAGCATGTGCTTTATCAAGCACTCTAGACCATTAGTTCCATCGCGTTAAGTAACTCTCCGCTGGCACACGGCAGGTGAGACATCCCGGTAAGACGAAAGCAGGAAAAATACGTCATATTATTATATCGAAGTAGCTCTCGAGTAGGGGAGGTATTCACAGCCGCTAATTCGACATTAAATGCCGCGCGCACTCTAAATCTCTGTCAACGCGCCGGCGAGGTACAAAAGACATTTATAAGGTAGCTCACACACGCTCGGGGACTCGACGGTAGTCGATTTCAAAGAGCGCCGTATTTTCCCCCCTCTCGCGCTCTCATCCACCCCTCGAGGTGTACCTTTTGGACGACCAAGCGAAACGAAGCCACGCTATACGCGTATTACGACGATAGAGGGAACGTGGATGGGTAGTCGCTCGACCATGAAACGCCAAACTAAACGTCGCTCTTTAGGGCCCAAAAAGTCGAACCTCCCCTTCTTGGCTGTCTCTCTCTTTTTCTTTGCGTCATCCCCTTCGGCCGCTCGAGACCGATCGCAACCGTATGTAAACACGCGCGAGTATGCGTACACAGCCATACCTAATGGACTACCCATCTATTCGATCAGAGAGATCAAATAAACTGTACGCGAGCGTCGACCTGGTGCACGCAACTGAAACTGTGATTTTCTAGGAGTAAATTTTTGTGGTCACATTACGAGCATATTTTTATCGAATCTTGATCGTAAAGTACTTTGTTTTGTGTAACTGGATAATATACGTTGATTAAATTGACTGAAAACTGTGAGCGAATCCAACAGCTGCTCTCTGTCAAATTTAACACAAATTTTTCAACCGTACACGAAGGATTTATCTCAAACTAGCGCGAGGTAGACGGAAACGATTTTTGAGTTTCCTCGAGTCGAGTCCGTAACAGAGAAGTAATTAAGTGGCTGAAATAAATGATCGACGTAGATCGATTTTTACAAGGCTGACCCGCCCCTGATTGTGCATTGAATGTAAATTTCGCGTCGTAATCAAGACATTAGCATGCGCTATTCGCTTAAGAGCGTTCGCGGTGAGATTTGATCTCCCTCTCTCGCTAGCAGCTCGAGCGTTTCATGCTGCGAGTCTTCCAAGTCTGCAAAGGAAGGGAGAGAGAGAGAGAGAGAGAGGAGAGAAAGTCGGCGCTACGAGGTACATAGAAACAGCGCAAAAAGGGGCATGATGGACCCAGAGCGCAGTAGTACACGGATAGACGTACACATAATGAGGTTAAAGGGAGGGATGGCGACGGTGGTGGCTGCTTGATCCCCCATCCAGAACGCATCTGCCCCATTATACTGCCCCGGGGCACTCGCGAGACCATTAATCCTCGCTAAACGACAGCCATTTTGTACCTAAACTGGATTGCCAACTCACTAACTGGTTTCGAGGACGCTTTAATAGACTACTTCGAGCGACCCCACCTCTCTCCTCTCTCTCTCTCTCTCTCTCTCTCTCTCTCTCGCTCTCCCACCTCTATTATGGCGATCGAAGCAACGCTATATTTCGGTGTCGTTTTATCCCCCGCTAATGTGCAAAACGAGTGGGGAGACACCTATTATACACCCTGCCTACTCTACACTCAACCCTCATCCGCGACTCCTCCTCCACCTATCCAGAATCCGGAGGTATACGTACGCGCGCGAGAAACGACGGTTGGATGTTCTCTTTATCTGTTATTTCGTCATTTCGAGTGACTTTGCTATAAAAAGAGGCTCGGTAAACATTTTTTTTACCTGTGATGCAATTTACGTGTTATTTACCTAACCTTATTTATCGATCGACTGGTATCAAGTGAAAGAGGAATATTTGGCGTAATTGATTTTATTCATTCATGGCAATTGAAATTCTGAAATGAATGAATAGAAAATAGTACCTGTAAATTAGGTTTTAATTTTCATAATAGCCTTTTTTTTCTACGCGACCTATCTCGAGAGCAATCCTACTAATACTCATTCTCCACGAAAATTGTAGCTGGTAAGGAGGTCAATTTCACGGGACGACCGAACGAAGCTGAGCCCTTAATTTTCATCCCCTTCCATAATAAACAAACAACGTGAGAAAGAAACCTTTTCCACCTGAAATCCGTTGTCTTAAACCGAGAATTTTCGCAGCTCCGTAGGAGCGTCCCGTCGCGTTCCCAGAGACGTTCTCTGGTGGTCTCGCGTAACGCGCTTTCGGTTAATCGGCTTGACTCCGTCTTCTAGGATCCCTCTAGCGTCTTCGTGGTTCGACCTTAACCTCCCGGCGCCGTTGGAGGCTGTAGGGCCGTGGCGTTACACCCACGGGGCAAAAACCACCAGCGCCGATGTGACAGAGTCGCGTCTATCTTTCCGCGTCTCCCCTATCGGATTAGTCTAATCCTAAAATATCGCAGAACGCAGCACGCCATTATCGTCCAGCCACCGGCAGGGCCGCTCGAGGGGGCCGCGAAAAAAACCCGCGTCTCGGGCTGTTCCGTCGACTGGTCGCGTTTGCTGGTCCCTATCTACCGAAGGTGTCCGTCTCGACGGGGATTTTCGGGCGAAACCCAGTCTCGACGCAATTAATCCCAGCTCTCACAAAAGCGAGTACTATTCCGGTAGTACGCCCTCTCTCGCAAACTCTATTTTTCCTCTACGAAGTATTCCGACCAGACAAAGATCGTAATCCAAGCGCGTACGACAATGGGCGAAGATTGCCGAGCCGACGATAACTCTCGAGATTTTCCATCGGTCTTATTTATTCATTTCCAATTTTTCCCGTAACGCAATAACCCACACCGTTCCATATCTCGCGAGAGTTCTATAAATACGATAGTCGCGCACGCCTCGATTTCGTATTCCAATATTAGCATCCGCGTCGCGCGAGCCTCGCGTATCTGATTTAATTAACGCGACTGAGTGAGCAAGCGCGAGCGTCACATCGGAGCGTTAATCATTCGCTACGAAAATTCCTCGCGGGTGCTCGGAGGCTCAATTTACCGAGAGACAAAGCACGTCTCTCGAGGAGGGTTCGGTAGGGCATTAGCGAGGAATGGAAACGGAGTAATGACGCGTTCCATATCTATACGCGAGGATCCCGCCAGAGACGCGCACAACTCGAGTCTCCACGTATCCCGGATTGCCAATCAATTCGCTCGTCGTGCGCTCGGGAATTAGACAATTAGGAGTCGTCACGTTCCCGAGACTCCTACCCTCTCTCTCTCTCTCTCTCTCTCTCTCTCCTTCCCTCTTAACGCCACCCCTTCGTTCCGCTACTTCCCACCAGCTCGAATCGAGAATTCAGCCCCCACCAGGGAGCACCGTCGAGTGGAGAGTTCACCTTAGCGCCGTCTGTCGGCTCGACTCGGTAGCCCCCACAACGGAAGTCAACCTCGACGGGGAGTGCGCGCGCACACTCTGGTTGGTCGAGAGCAGAAGGTGGGAACGGCCGCGAACGTTCCGCCCGTTAGCTTTTGTGGCGCGTCGAGCTCGCATTGGACGGGAGCGACGCTCCCGGTACCGGTTACGTTGCTCTCGCGTGGGCGTAACTGGCTCGCGAGCGAGAGAGAGAGAGAGAGAGAGAAAGAGAGCCGTCTTTGGAGCGAGAGAGCGAGCTCGGGAGAAAGAGAGAGGAGCGCGAAACGGGCTTTCCGCTCCGGGAGCAGCCGAGCTGGTAATCAGTGCCGTTTTCGCGGCAGCATCGGCCACCACGCGCCGATTACGCAGATATTAAACTCTCTCTCTCTCTCTCTTTCTTTTCTCTCTCTCTCTCTCTCTCTATCTATCTTTCTCTCTCTCTCTTTCTTTCTCCCTCTCTCACTCACGCACACGCACACTCTCGCGCAACACGGCGCTTCCTCGCTCCCGCGCCTGGCGGCACTCGCGCTCGTTTCACGCCGACCGGCGTACCTCGTCTATCGTCGCGCCCCCACGTTTGCGGTTTCACGAGTCTCGGACGCGCGCGCGGCTCCTTTTGATCCCAGCGAGGCATAAGCGCACCAGAGATCCGGGATTCTCTCGATACCTGACCGAGGACTTTTTCGGCCCCCGCTGGCCCCGTGGATATCCAAGTGACGTGTTTTGGATTAGAGTGACCCGGACCTGGGAAATTGTGAACTCGGAAAAGTAACGACTCGGGTTGTGCTCGTTCTTAGGATGTTTGCGAGTGACAGTTTGTGTTTACGATACCCTCGTATCGACGATAAGTATGAGTCGCGCCCGTCTCTTCTCGATTGAGAGAATCCCTGGCTGCTAATGCGAGAGCGGCGAGCTCTCGAATCGCGAGAATAAGTAGACCTCCGAGAGAAATAAACACACGCCGACGTATTTAATGACGGGATCGGTGACGCCCGGTGGATCGGCATCGCCGCGATGCGGCCGATTCCGAGAATAACGGATCGGTGGTTCGTCAGCGGTGAGCCGTGCTCGTGAAACTCGCCGATGGTGCAGCGAGGAGATCGTTATACGCGGCCACGGACGCGCTGCACTGGAAAATAAAGCTAGGCGAGAGAACCGGCTCGTTGCGAGGAAGCCAAACTGCTATAACGCTTCGTCTAATGAGAGGATCGACCTCCCAACTATGCCAGCCAGCTGAGATAAACTGGCTCGTGTGATTCGCTGCGAAAAGCATACCTATTGCGAGCGACGGCGTTCGAGTGCTAGGTATCAGAGACAATTTCGGGAAAATTCGAGAGATCATGAGCAACGGCGAGGGCGTGGTGGCCGGCCAGGGTGCCGGCAGCGATCGTCTCTGCGAGGACGTGAACATGGCCACGCCGACATCCGCGTCGTCGAATCTAAAACCGCGAAGCGGGAAGATCAGCTTCAGCGTCGACTCGCTCCTCAGTGGGACGAAAAAGTCGGCCGGTGGTACGAACTTCTCGAGACGCGAGAACGAGGATCGCATGGACGTGGAGAAGGGCCTGGAGATGGAGGCCAGATATAGAGAGCTGATAATGGAGCAACAGAGGCTGCAGAGCCGCGAGCTACTGGCCAGACTGAGCCCTCACGGTCTGACAGCTTTCGGGAATCATCATCACCATCATCATCACCATCAGCAGAGCGGCAGAATCGTAGATCATGAGCGTCACCCGTCGGCCGGCCGACAGGAGGTGCTCACCGTTAAGGACTTCTCGAGGTCGGCTAGTCACGACAAGTCCTCGTCGCCCATTAGGTTAGAACACGAGCTCGGTACGAGGGATCGCGATGCCGACGGCAGATCGACCACGGGATCGCCGGCGAGCAGCAGGATCACGGAGTCTCAGCCTCGGATGCAGGACGAGGAGGAGAGGATCGAGAGGATGACGAGCACTCGCTCGGTATCGCCGGCGAGCAGACGGGAGATCATGGACGATCCTAGCGATTCCGAAGCCAATCGTTCCCTCGATGGCGACAGAACTAACGATCACTTGGACCTGGAGGACCAGGAAATTCGAAGTGTCGGACACTCGGAGGACCTGAACGTCATGGACTCCGATTGCGAGATGGAGAGGGACCTCGAGTCCTCCGGGCCGGAAAAGGAGGAGAAGTCGAGTCCCGTGGTGCCTCAGCCGATTCATCCTGGTGTACAGAGGACGGCCCAGGGCCCGCCTTACCTGACCGCTGGTGCACCCGGTGCACCGGCTGGCTGGAACCCGGCCGCCGGATTTCCGCATTCTCTCGCTGGGTTCGCGTGGCTGCCCCCACCCCCGCATCCTCACAATCCACACGGTCATCTTTACACACCGCACGGTGGACCCACCAGTCCGAACGGTGAGAAAACTCATATTTCATTTGATTATTTTACACCGGTACTTCTTCTACCGCTCTAAAATTACTCGATTGGTCAGTCGGAATAGACTCGTCATCGAACATCCATTATTTTTATTAGCGGACGGTAATATTTGTGTCGTCGTAAATTATAAAACAGCAGTGGAGATGTATTTGTTGTGGTTTTTAACTCATCTTAATTCTATTCAATTGACGTTTGAAATATTTTATGTGGAATTCCTTTTAAAAAGTTCTCACTTATTCGAACATGCTTTATTTGAACCAAATTCAATGTGTTTCGAAATAAAGATTTAGTTCTCATCGGTCTTAATTCTCACAACATTGCACATTGATATTAGTGCATATAATAGAATAATCTTTATTACTCATTTGCGGTCTTATTTCAATTTTTCTCAGGATCTTTTGATATCTTCAAAAGTATAATAGTCTTAAACTAACTTAATTTTTCATTAAGGAACAATCTTTACGAGGTGATAGATGTTAATTGAATCGGGAAATTGCAAATGTATACATTTGGTAGCTCCGATTGTAATTAGTGAGATAACCGCCGCCTAAATTAGCCGTAAACGTCGTTACCGTACGAGTTTCGAGCGATTTTTTACAAGCAAACGACGTCTTCGCGTGTTCTCGCAAGATGGTAACGAGGGGGTTGAAAATCGAGTACAAGCTTCGATACGGGCCTAGCGAACAATGTCCAAAACAAACTCTCGAGCCATTAGCTCCAGCTTGAATTTTCACAATGGTCGCTGATTAGACGAAAAATGTGCTCGCGTTGAATACATTTCGAATAAAGCACGTTCGATACAGGAAACACTGGTCACGCGAGTGTCGCTCTGCTCGCGATTCCGCACTCCCATAAAGCGGGGCGGAATTCTTTTTGCTCGTGAATTTCTTTCCCTCCGAGAGACGTAAGAGAGAGGGAGAGAGGGGAGAGGGGTGGACCGGAGGGGCAATTAAAATCGATACGTCGAGCGTACTTCGGAGGGGGAAAAAACTGGGTGAATTTTACACGAACGACAAATTGCGTTCGCTCGCATGACACGAGCCAATTTAGATAGTATTTTCTGAATATTCAGGTTGCTTAGACGGGACTCGCGATTTTTCGCGGTTCGACGAGAGCGCACGTACGGAATAGAGGCGAGGCTAAATTTATTCGTTTCGCGTGCTAATGCGCGACAATGTTGTACACCGAGGCGCGAGTGTGTCTCGCGTTTCAATCGAGTCAAATGAATCGACAAAGCGCGTAACGAGAAGAGAGCTGGCTTATTCTTCATTCCGACTCTCAATGACAAATCAATGAAATAACTCGCCCGATAATTCCCGGTGTCGCTCGACGCTCGAGATTCGCCACAGTACACGCGTGTAACCGAAAATAGAACAATTTGGTTGTTTATAGCGGTGCCAAGTTTCGAGAGCCAGTCTACGCTCGCGAGCTACCGGCCAACTCGTCATCGTCTCACGCTCTCCGCGATTTTCCGTCCGACGGTGTCAAACTCTTCGAACGAGCTCGACGATCGATGAGCGATCAAATGGAAACACGTGTTGCTCGGTGCTTTACGTGTTAAACGTCTTGATGAGTAACAGCGTGGCTGTAAAACAAGACCCCGGAAATCTATATACGCTCGTTAGACAATTAAGAGGTTATAACTAGTGCAGCCGGAAAAAAATCTTATCGAGGAATTTTTCTGCAAAAAAAAAACGTTTACTGCCTGCCATTGAAAGAAATTTTGTTTGACCAACTAAATGTACATATATTCTCATACCGTAGATGAGGTATTTTCACGGTTGAAAACTTTGTGTTGATCATCTCCGAGTGAAATTGTTTATAAATTTAATTCGAGTGTTTTTGAACACGCCATTTTCTCAAAAGAGTGTTTCCTACAAAATTACAATTTAAATGAAAAGTAGAAATACGATGGTGTGAATTTCACATTCTAGTTGATCAACAAATTTCTGGAATCAAGTTTGAAGTTCCAAGATTTGATGTCAAACTGATGCAGCTGAACTTTTATAAAATACACGTACATCAACATTGAACCACTTTTCATAAAAATTTGCAGAAAGTGCTAGTTGTCATGCTAAAAGATTTATAAGTCGATTTTTTAACGGAAAGCATAGCACAGCAATCTTGTTGAATATTCCTTCGAAAATTGTGCTTCCGTCGATTTGTATCGGGTTAGCTCGGTCTCGCGTGTATCGATCGGGGGGTCGAGCGAGGAGCACCGAACGAAGAAGCGAGCGAAGACGCGTGAAAAAGAGAGCAGAATGGTAGCGAGAGATCTAGGCTATCGGGACGATCCTCGCGAGCTTACTCCGCAAGGTGCGCGCTTTCCATTACGGCCGTTTGACACGTGTATGGGCGATTTCTTATGCGCGAATCCCGTACCTATCGAGCTCTCGCGGGCGCGTATATAATGCGTGTTCTGGGCTTTACGCGATGTAAATCGTCATTCGGTAGGTCGCGAGAATCAATTTATTCCTGAATACTCTATACCACGTGTACGTATATCGCAACGCTTCTGTGCTGGCTCGAAGGGAATTCGATACGGTGGTGCATAAATACATAACGGCATCTCGCTCGTGCAATTTTTCTCATTCGACAACAGAGGGTTTTTTTTTTCTAACAAAACGGAAATGTAATTTTTCACTAATCGTTTTTCCTCGATTCACCCTCAAAGTTCATAAACGCGCGTGTGTAATACAGTCGGGCTTACTCGCGCGTATTTATAAACGAGCGCGAACGAGCGCACACGGCGAAAATTACGGCCGTCCGTAAATGAGAAACTCGCGTCGTTTCCGAGAAAGAAATCTTCGCGCGCGTTTTCCATTACGGGACACGAAGCGCGCGTATATAAAAGTCCCGGCGCGCACGCTGGGAGAGAGAAACATCGAACGAGGGAGTTGAGGGGGTTAGACGAGTGAGAGAGAGAGAGAGAGAGAGAGAGAGAGAAGCCAGCGAACCGACTTTATGCGCACGCAAAAAGGTATTAGCGACGTGGCGCAGCTACCCCGTAGCTAAGAAGCTAAAACGTCTCGTTGAATATGGTTATGTTCGACGAATGAAAAAAAAATTACACGCTAAAGGAACTAAAAGGCCAATTACTATTGCCGTTCCTTTCCCCTACTCGAATATTCGGAAGTTTATTTTCATTCTAAATTGCGCTATTCCGCGTTCAGGTTTCCAAATTCTGAGAAACGCTCGGCCAATTAATCTCTACCGATGTTTCACTGGGTAGTGTTTTTTATTCTGCAGGTACTTGTGAGAGTACCTCTATGAACGTGATACATTAAATTGTATGATATCCGGAAAGCAAATCTTCATTCTCAGTTGTGGTATTCACCACTCAATCGAATCGTTAATAATGTACGTTTTTCTCTACTATTGGCACTCATTGCAGTGCAATCGTGGAACGTGGTATATACAAATTTTAAAACGAAATTATACCGTATCGTTAACAAGTCCTGGTTATTCAACCATCGCGATCGCAGGAATGTCGAAATTGAGAATTATAATAGTGCGATATCAATTTGTTATCGAGCGCAATTTGGAAAATGACGGGCTCGCGCGATTTGTCGAAAGAGGGAAAGAGTTGGGTACGGGCTAAAAATCGCAACGCGAGGCTAATGGGTCTCGAAACTGGAAACCTGCCTCCTCGTTACAACCCGCGGCGCGGCGCGGACGAATCGATCCGCGGCGGAATATAAGAAGTGTGGCTATATCGCGTTCCGCGTTTGTGTCGTAGCTGCTGCGTATAAACAGAAAAGGCGCGTTTCGCGTGCCATAAAAGACCGCGCACACAGCACCAGCTTTAACGTGTTTTTCCGAATGAACTCGGTGTGTGCCACACTGGCAGCGCGCGCACCGGCGGGCTTCGGAAAAGAGACTCGCCATAGTTCGACGGTGGCACGTTCGTCGTTTCTTACACATCGTCGATATGGCGATACACTCGAGCCAATAGTTTGTAAGCCATCTGTCGGCGAGCCAATAAAAACAAAACCCACTCCACGATTTTTTTTTCCAATCGGAAAATCCTCGCGGACCGAGTTTCCTGCGGTATGTTTCCTCGTTTCTCCGATATAAATATATAGTATAGGGCTCGCGCGAGGATCGATATTAATTTCTCGCGAGGGGTAACGAGATTCCGATTTTTGCCCGATAAAACGCGCGATTTTCTCTCGTTAGTGTCCCGAGCGCCCGTGAAATTGCCCTCGCGACGTTACGACGCTTCTCCTTTTTTTACCGCTCTATCCCGTTTTTCATTCGCGTGTGTCATTGCGTACACGGAATTGTTCGAACGTCCGGACGGTTCCTGCTGGAACGTAATAGAGTCATACATAACTCGAAAGAGGAGCCATCCATAATGCATTCAAGGTGGCCGGGGTAAAAACTGCCCTTGTTAGCTTTCGACCTCGTCGAAGACGATCCTTCTCTCCATTTTTTTCTTCTCTCCCTCGCTTGATAACGACGAGCCACTCGAAACTTCCCGAGGACTCCCCCATCTGTTTCAACCCTCTTTTTCTATCGGAGCGCGCGAGACCAATTACCCGCGAGAATCGCGAGAGGAGAGAGGGAGAAGCGAGGGGGAGGAAAAAAACGAAAAACACGAGAGCGTTTGCGCGTCCCGAGGTGCCGCCATCTTTATTTCAGCTGACGTTTAACAAGTACCGCGGGAACACTCGCCGATTCCAGAACTCCAGAAACGATCGTTCCTTTCGATCTCGATCGCATGCGAAATTCACGTTGGCTAACGATGTGCCGTTTTCGATTGGCTGTAGGAAAAAAATCCTTTATATCGTATATCTATATATATATATATATATCGTAATCGATTCGACGAGATACCGAAGCGATGTTTATTTCAAACCCCGTCGTTTTAAATTGACTAATTTTAATTCAATAGAAATAACAGGCCAGTATACGCGAACAAAAGACGGGCAATAAAGAGGGAAAATAAATAGTCGCGATAAATTGACTTTCTTTCTCTTTCGCATTTATTACACGCTATTCGTTTTCGCTCGTAAAACAACGACAATTTCACGTCTTTTCGAAAGAAATCTACCGATGTATTTGAAACGATGACTCCCTCGTTTTGATCGCTTAACGAGAATTAATGAAATTTGGGTCTCGATGACACATTAATACAAATTTATTTATTCGTAAGCCGCATTTTGTATACAATGCTTATCGGTATGACGCGATAAATCGTTATATTAATCATAACGACATAAAAACCGTGACACTTTTTCGTTGTATTTCAATTCGCTGACGAAAATCTATCGGTAGCACGGGAACGCAGAACAATGGCCGTCGGACAAACGCGAACGAGGTCGCGTGGAATTCATTTACACGCATGCGAAATACCCTCCAGTCTCGTACGATTTTAATTAATTACGCATCCCATGAATAATAAACGCTCGAGACCTATCTTTTTTTTCTCTTGCCTTCGCCACTTCTCACAGTCATTTTTATTCGTCCAGCTCGAATATCGCGAGCGTACAAAAGCCGCTCGTCGACAAATTAATCGAATTCGTTGATTTCTTTATGTACCAAGACGAGTGAATAATTTCCGTTGCAATCGTTTCGAATGCAAAGTCGATGAAGATTTTCATTTATAGGTACACATTAGTCTCGAAGAAAAATTCTATGCAAATCGCGAATGAATTTATTCGTAACACAGAAAGGAGATATAGTATGTTCGAAACTTGAATTACAATTGCTTCGACGACAACACATTGAATGATTCGGTTAAAGAACGCGTGTTGTTCGAGAAAAAATTTTCACTTGAAATAATCAACGGGACAAGCATTCGAGACAATGAAACGAATTCATTAAAACAAATATTACATACTCATGGCCGCGCACAGGGAATGACAATCGATAAGAGAAAAAAAAATGAACAAAAGCGTGGAAAAAGTTGACAGGCCGAGTTAAAAGGGGGATAGTAATCGTTTAATCGAGCGCGTATTGGACATTAGCGACGCGATAAATTACCAACGATGGGATAATCGGATAACACGCGTCGACGTATACGAACTATTTAATTACGTCGGATAAACGATCCAACGAGAGATCGCGGATTGACGTTCGTGACGAGATCGTTAACAACGAGCGGCGTTAAACACAAATCGAATTTGCGTCTCGATAAGTGAAAAATTAACCGCCATTAACCTCGAAACAGCGTTCGACGTTCTCCATTGATTCGGATCTCGCTCGTTTATCGGCGACGCGTGAGAGAAAAGTGCGATGTGTGCGTGTGCGTGTGTGTGCGTGTCTGTGTACGCGATGGGGCTGGCGCGCGAGAATCCGGTAGGCAGATAATGCAGCCGAGCTGTCAGCGATCGGACCGGGGCTTTCGAAAATTATGAATACGGACGTCATTTATAACGCTCGAACGCCACCGTGGCGCGTGCGCGTTTATCTCGCGCGATTCGAAAACCTCCGCCCTCGTCCCACCCCCTCCCCATAACGCGGCTCTCTGTCCACCAGAATATATCCCGTTATGACCGTGTCCAACCGACGTTTCGCGAAATATAGTCGGCGATTTATCATCCGGCCACGCGGTTCGTAATTACCGAGCTGCGCGTTGTTTTCATCCATTTCACTGCGCACGCGCTCCAGTTCGATTCGTACGCTGCATAGTGCACGTACGTATGGGATATGAGCCTCGACCACAATTACCAGACGAATTCGTTGCTATATCGAGCTTGCGTTTATTTCCAACTGAATTTATTTTTCGATTATAGCCGGAAAATTGATTCTCATTGATTTTTGAAATTCGAGTGAGAATCTTGAAATGAACGATTGTAACGAATAAAACTGGTTTTTGGGATTAACTAGCATATTACTATTTTATGTGATCAATCATACGCGTTTGATCAATAAAAATATGTGAGAATCCAAATAATATAGTACTCCAAGTTAAATGTTTGAATGGACCATTCCAACGCTAAAATTTGTTCAACTCAAATGAGATTGGTTAAATCTGAAGAAACGTTTTTTTGCGTGCAGCACGGATTATATCAAGTTTAATTAGAGTGAAAAATCCTAGTTTATCGAGCCTCAATATTTTGATCGCTAACAATTATATTGTTGTAATGTCTTAATTAGCTTGCACGACCATTAAAGAAAATTTTATTTCCTCGCGGGGCTTTAGTACGATCTCGTATATTATCTTATTATCCCTGGCATCGATTTAAATTTCGAGATTACGCCTCTCGCCCTTCGTTATTTTTATTTCGCTTCTTACAGTACGGAATTTATCATTCTTTTTCTTATTTTTTATCGAGCCGCCGATCGCGCGTTCTTATCCCCACCGTAATTCACAATTAACCTCACTTATCGACTCGAGTTATTAAATTTCCTTTAATATCTTAATTATTCGATTCCACATTGAAATACAGGCATCGCATGCGACTCGATAAAGAGCAGAAGCGTCGGGAAGCTCGAGTACCTTACGTAATAAAATTATTATCCCTCGCGAGATCTCTCGTCTCGTATATTTCATTTTTATTCGACTTCTATTCTAGCGTCGGCAACGATTCGAGCTTTTTGATCTCTTAAACGACTCGTTCCGCTCGGTATAAAAAGATGAACACGCGAGATTACAAGAAGGGAAAAGAGTACGTACGACGAATACAAGAATTTACCTCAATAATTCCCTCACGGCATGAAAAATCGATACGAAAGAGCTACTCGTTAGCCTCGATACAGTCATCCCGATCTCGCGAGGAGATAATTAACCGAAATTAATTAGCCAACCGTTGTTAATATAAGTTTAAGCCCAGGCCCCCCTCCTCGCTTGACCGATAGATTCCGTGCCCACACGTTCCGTTCGGCGACAGATTTCACGAAAGATAACCGCCGCTTCGTTATTCAATCATCCGGCCGTTAATTAAATAAAGCGAGCGGGTTGTAACGCATGCGAACACGATTTTCGCGGCACCCGGTGCGCTTTCCGGTACGTAGTTTCGCCGAATTAATAGATTCAATGCGTCATTTGGGTTTTTAACTCGTTCTAACCCTTCTCGCGTTCAAATTTGGAACGAGAAAATTCATTTTTTGCTCGTAGATTTTAAAAAATGAGAATCTTCTACAATTTAGAATGTTACATAATAATATTACATATAAATTACATAAATATAACAAACTACAGTGCAATAACCAAATTAATTTACTCGCTCGTCTACGTCACATATTAAGAGTTATTTAGAGCAAATAATTTCTTTTCGATAAAAACATTCGAAGACTCGAACAAACACTATTATATCCATATTTTCCACGTTCGCGATCCAGCATTGTAGCCAATAGAGTTGGAGGCGATTTCACGACAAGTGAAAACGAATTTTCGCCGGATTTTCACAGACGGAATGCGATCAATTAGGTGAGCTACGACGAGGTGTCGCGATCGAGCGCCAAAAATGTTTTTCTATCGCTTTATTACGCGCATAGCGAAAGCTCGTATAACGCTCGCCAGTATCGGCGCGTTTAATTAGCGGAAATTAATTAGCGACGGTTCTACTGAACTCGTATACGTACGTGTGCAGTATGCACGCACGCATATCTTTCGCGTGTTGGTAACGAGAACCCGAACGCGAGCCCCTCGGGGCGAGCGAGACGAGAAAAAAATGAGGAGCGAGGAGAAAAAGGAAAAGAGGAAGGAAAAGGATTACGGAGCACTTACACTGTAGCTTTTCGTAGGGTACGTTATCGATGAACGCGACGATTGCGCGATCGATCAAACCGCGCGGTCATTAAACGATCGCCGTGGACGCGGCTAATGAAAAATTTAGTCATTACACGTCGAGCGATATGTAAATCATTGTAAGCGTATTTGTCAGCGATATTTCGTCGCGTTTTCTATACCCGAGCGTGATTAACTGTACGCAGTACTTGTAACGTGCCGCATGCGATTATCGAAAGAATCTCATTCGAGGTTTTCGATTTTGCAAAAATTTCTCGATCAAAGAGCCCGATCTCGCAATTCTATTAACGTCGAGCCGCTTATTGGTCTAGATCGAATCTATTATCGGGACACGAGGTAGCTCGAGCGTGGAGAATGATAAATCAAAATCTTCGTACTTTTTTGAATGACTGTTTTCGGTTAAGCAGAATTGTGAATCGAGCGTGCGTGGCTTCTAGCCAATGGAAGGGAGACAGACGTCTTTACACTCGATCGAGTGAAAAACCTCGATTGACGATTCGAACGCTCGTGAATTCCGAGAGCGACGAAATCGTATAAAATTTAATTACGACCGTATTCGATGTAATTGCCGGGAAATGGAAAAGCAAATAGCGCCATTTTGAATTTGTTCACGTTTTAAGCTACACGTGTATCATTTTTTTCAAATCGATAGGTTTTTGGAGTATATTTCTTTATTTTTGGAGTTTTGCAAACATAGAAAAAAAGAAATATTTTCTACCGAAGAGTAAATTACTTCGACCGATTTCTTTTAGGCAAGAAATTATTTTTCGATATCGAAATAAATACATTCATAGGGAAAATGATACTGTAGTCGAGACTATTTTCGATTAAAATAATACGACTTTCGGTAAATACAAAACCTTGCTATCTCGAACGGAGGTATTTCTTTTTCCTGCGAACGTCGAACACGAATCGGAGAGCGTGTATACAAAGGGACGTACATCGAGCTGACGAAACGGAGAGTCGTGAACGAGTTGCCGGTGTGGATTTTTTGTGCAATCGACCGATCGCTAATTAGCGCTCACGGAATCCAAACGTGCGAGTCTTATTGCCGCGAAATCGTTGTTAGCCACGAGGGACAGAATCAAGCCTGAAATGGGAGTGAACGAAAACTCCGAATTCGTCTGGCTGGCCAAAAAGCGTAACCCTGAATTAATTTTTGCGTCTCTTACGCTTGTTTCGCAAAATTAATTTTACAGTATGCTCGCAGTGTTAATAAATTACCGGCCATTCTACAGTACAAACGACTCATTCGATTTTATAACATTATAAAACCCATCTAGAACGGTATTATCCACGCGAGGAAATTATTTTACACGTACGCGATAAAAAAGACGTAGCGATATAAATCTTACCTCGACACGCACCGCTGGTGTGAAAAAAAGAGCATGTCGTCCATATTATAGGCAGGAAAATTGCTCGAATTAATTTACACGTGAAATATCCGTGTTTTGTCATTAATAAAAAAAAAACACGCGAAAAGGAACTTGCTCGAGTGTGCAATAAATTGATGAACACACTTGACGTTCAATGACAATAGCAATGAACAATTTCAAAGAACACGAATATGAATATTCAAAAAATTTACAAGGATTTTTGTCGTTATTCTTACAGGTGATCTGAGATTACCAGGACCCGGGCCAGGCCCAGTTAGATGCACGTTACGAAAGCACAAGCCGAATCGAAAGCCTAGAACTCCCTTTACTACTCAGCAGCTGCTGTCGTTAGAGAAGAAGTTTCGAGAGAAGCAGTACCTCACGATAGCTGAACGTGCAGAATTCTCGTCGTCCCTGCATCTCACCGAGACCCAGGTACGTGTAAATCATTATCGCTGACTGAAAAATTGCGGCGCGACATCAACTCGAATTAAGACACTGTAAAAACTGTTTTTAAGTACTTTGTGTTTGTTCAATGTAACATCGTAAAGTGAGAGCGCGTAATTAAAACGAAGCTCTTTCGCTGCCGACTGTAAACGAGTCAACAGATATATGCAAAACTCGATACGTTATGGGACGCGAGTGAAAGAAAAAAAAAAATATTGACACGCGACACACCGTCTGTGTGCTCAAGCTCGCAATCCTCGAAGTGATTACAGAATCAATACACAAAGGAGAGAATTCGATTTGCGTCGCTCGACGCTTTAAATCGCCCTGACGAATTTCTCGATTTCTGATAATACAGAAACGTTCTTTTTTTCACGCTAAAATCAAACTTATGGAGGAAAAAAGAAAAGATAACGAGAGGTGTAACGAAGAGGTCGTTAAATCGACACCAACGCGTCTTCATTTTTTAAATCTCTTCCTCTTTTTTTTTCTTTCTTTTTTCACATTCGAATTCCCGTTCTGCGCATCAACGAGTTATTTTGTTACAGCTCGAGCGTGCCGATCCACTTTCTGTATATCACAGCTGTGCCCCGCCACACACAGAATTTTCCTTTCACATGCAGATTATGGGGCCTCATAATCGCTCTGATAAATGGCTTTTTCATGAGGACGGCACGTGTCGAGACTGTGAATTTTTATCAATGGGGTGGTCGAAACGGTTACCGGTTCCTATAGTCGAGTATTTTTCTGACTCCACTCAATTATCTATGAAATTCTTATCGCTGAAAAAAATAATTTCGCTAACCGGTTTGGTTGTTTTAATATTGACTCAGCGAACTGGCCACCTTTTGTGCAAATACAGTTGAAAATTTTATGTTGTGATTTTAGTAAAACTTTTTATCTTATTTGAGAAAGACATTCAGCTGGCTTACAGAATTCTATTCTGAATATATGAATTTTGAAATATTATAATATGCGTATTATCGAATCGTAACTTATTAGTTGCACCTGTAATGCACTCTTTCGACGATCTCTTTAATTCTCCCGATCTATCAGGCTGACTCGCTTCTCGCGGGGCGGAGAAAGAGAGAAAAGAGAGGGAGAGACCATTATAGCGCACGGTTGGCGTGTTAGGATACACTTTGCGCATTCATTACAATTCATCAAGAGCGAAATGAAGCCTCGTCGCGTTCATTTGCCTAGATAAGCGACAATCGTCCGTCCCTTTCTCTACCCTCCTCATCTTTTGTCTTCTCGTTATTCTCGCTATTTCTCTCCACGCTCGTTTTTCTCCTTTTACGTGTACGAGCCGAGTGCGGACAAAGAGCGCGCGCACCCCTCCTCTTTCGCGCGATTCGAATCGCGACATCCGGACGGCGATTAAACTGCGCGAAATAATTTATCGCTAATTTCGCGAAAAACCAAAGTAGAGGAAACCTTACCACGCGTATCCCGGGAAAAAAGTCTCGTGTTAACTAAATATTCCTTTTAATACTGTCAATGAGATTTCTTGCACGATAGAATAAATTATCATTCAAAAAAGCTACAATATTTCGTTCAATCGTCAAAATATTGCGTGTGAAGTACCAAAATCAATATTAAGTAGTTTTAAATCTCAGAAGTAGAATATTAATTATTAAATACATATATAGATGTATTCACATTACATACGTTTGGATGTATTCAAGGGGTCGATCATGTTTTTTTTCTCCAAACTGAAAAGAAAAACGTGGAATACATTAATCGAAAAAAAATATTAGTTACAAACAGAAAACTAAGTTTACAAAATTCGGTAGAATTTGGCGATATCAGGCGCCTCGATCATCGAAGAATCTGTACAGTCCTAATTTTGCAAATATTGGCGCACGGCAATTATCCGACGGACCGGGTTGCTCAACCGAGCGTTCCATTGCTATTAATAATAATCACCTCGAAACGAGCCTTTATATGAGTATTTACTCGTACAATTAGAAAAAGCCCGATTGCGCAATATTGGAGAAATGTGGGCGTCTCTACGTCGCCTGTAATCAAGGAAAAATTCAAATTGCACGGTTTCGGTGATTCGCGAGATGTTCGACAATGCTGCATCTGTTCAAACAGAGCACACAACCGATTCGTCCTTCGGGGGCTGATGCGCAAACACAATCGTGGCAGAAAAACAGTCGTCGCGCACGCGCACGCGCGGCTTTTCGAGTGGCCAGTGGGGGGGACGAGAGACGATCGAACATTTTTCCACGTAGCTTTCTCGGTACCGCTGGAGTTACACATTCCATTACCTAATCAGATATAATCCTTTAACTTTCACCGATTTTACGACGACTAATTACGTGCTAAATACCGTCGGTCTATAGGCACGCGCGCTCCTCTCCGCGAATGTATATACATATGTTAGCTGTAAACGCGTTCATCCGTACGTATATGAATGCTTTCGCGACGAGTTAACGAACGATATAACGAGCCGACTGGTAATTGCGATTTGTTTAATTCGGGCCTGAGTAGGCCAAGCCGATCAGCCTTGAGCGAAAAAGAATTCCATTCAGTGGGATGGAAAGTTGGACGATTTTTGGCGAAATTTCAATTGAATTCGGCTCGTGTTGTGTAACTATACATTATACGAGATAATTGCTAACTCAAATTGAATTTCGTTTAAAAATCATCGGGAACCCAATTTCGCTTCTGCATAATGAATTTTTTCATAATTAAATTTTTTCACAATGAACGTTTCTCTGACGCAATTGACAATAAAAAGAAAAAAAGAGCGAAAACACCGGAGCAATATAACACCTCGGTAAATACGAGACAAACGTTTTAATTAAGTCGTTCGGGTCTGTTAAATCGTTCGACGATATAATACGCACACTTCATCGGGATTACGTAAAGCGCGGCTACGAGTATACATATACATATATACAGTCAATCGAAATTCCGATACTTCCGAGTCATTCAATATTTTTCTCGACACCGGGGGCAGCCATTAAAGAGAACCAGGTTCGGTCTTCCGACGGATCGCGATTACATGGAATTGTGTACGTGTTTTACGTGCACTGTATAAATTTTGTCGCGAACCTAAATAAGAATGTGTGCAGTTATAACACATGTAGCAAATGTGTAAATTGAACGAGCATTTCTATAAGAAAATTCAGTAGAACGTGTTCGTAAAACTAATGTAACTTTTATTCCACTGTCTGTTTTTCAGATTTCGCATTATTCAATTTCTCGGTAACTAGCCGAGCATTTCAGCAATTTCTCATTTCAATTCAATATAAATTTCTATTTCTATATTATATTAATTTTAAAACAGTTTTAGATTGTTTCACATATATAATGTTACTTAAAATCTCTTTTGTCTTTGAATTTTTCAGGTCAAAATATGGTTCCAGAATCGACGGGCGAAAGCAAAGAGACTGCAGGAGGCCGAGATCGAGAAGATGAGGCTCTCGGCGCGTCCACTCCTTCACCCAAGCTTCGGTTCGAGCCTGATGTTCTCCGGCGTCGGTCCGCCTGGCACGCCCGGCGTACCGCCGTTCATCGCGGCGGCCATGGCCAGGCACTCCCATGCAGCCGCGGCGGCCATGTTCATGGGGCCCCCTGGACACAGGCCTTAATAAGGCCTGAAACACATGGGCACCTGCCGCGAGCGACTATACGGAACGATCGACTTGACCTTTCCACTTCATTTTTCTTCCGCCAAAATTCCTCAATTTTCGTTTCGATTCTCCTTACTGGGATGTAAGGAGAGAGAAAATTTTCGTAAAGAACCGAAACCGAAGATGAATCGTGTTTGTTGATTTCGAGATGTTACGTATAATCGAAGGTCCCGATACGGAAGAACCTTCGCATATTGTGATATGTATCGAATTGAACTTTGGTTGCGATATCTAGCCGCAATAGCTGCGGAGAAGTAGATATCGAATCTCGTCGGGTACAGAAGGCATTTCAGGTTCTGATCTCAAGGACAATCCAGAGAACGTCGAAATGAGTAACATGTACAAAGTGTGTAAATAATGTTCGAGAAAACGAAATAAAATCCGTGATAATCGTAGCTGTACTTATGTATATAAAAAAGATAAGAAAACCCTTTCGTGAAAAAATCATGTTCGGTTTGCAATCGAATAAAACGTTACACGATTGAATCGCAATAAAAATAAAATTTCCGCGGTAATCCGATCGCAATGATATATACACGTAATGAGTGTACTCGCGAAACTAACGCTTCGCGTTAGGTCGATAATTGGAGAACAGAATCTCGTGTACGTTTACCAAGCTCGTTTCATTACGCGTCTCGTTACGAAACGTATTGAGTTATACCGAGTGGTAATTGAAAACAGAAACATTTATTGAATGAATTGATTCTCTGCCGAGACAATTACCTTATGATTATAACGGAAAAAAAACGATAAAAAAAACGATCTGTATAAATGTAATAAGATAATTTATCCATGGAAGTATATTATATAGCGAAATAAAAAAACTGATTTCAGTATTTACCTAGATCCATTATGAATTAAATAAATTATTAACCTTCACTCGGTAAGTATGCGTGAGCGTAAACTCGAGGGGAGAAAAATTACAATGCGGCGTCTTATCGAGTAACCGAAAAAGGCGAGATATCTCGATTTGGGCTCCTTAAAAAGCCCTGAAAGTGTCGGGTGTCAAAATTGCGCGCTCTCTTTCGCGTGAAAGCGCGCACGAAATTGTTGCGGAGTCATCGAACGGTAGAAGTTCATTTCGTGAGGGCTCCAACAGAAGAAAGAGAGAGAGAGAGAGAGAGAGAGAGAGAGAGAGAACGAAAAGGCGACTCTTGCCGAAAGTGTCCGGCGGATAATTAGAAATATGTTAATCCACGCCGTTGAACCTAATTAGTTTTCGGCTAAATTTTTTAATTAAGTCTTGAGGCCGGGGCGGCGCGTTGATTTATCGAACGCGACGAGAGAGAGAGAGAGAAAGAGAGAGAGAGACAGAGATATCCAGAGGCTAATTATAAAATATATCTATACAGGAGGCTGACTTTCAGGTATAAACGGCAACACACTCGTCCGCGTTAATCGATATGCAAATACCCGATAATCCGGCCATAAATTCGTATAAAGGATTTTACGTCGTAATTGCGTGAAATTTGTCAGAAACGGCGTGGTATTAGTGGGAAACCGTTTTATAGTGTCGCTCTTGTTCGAAAAAAATAATATAAAAATATGTATACATATACATGGGATTTATGGTATTTCATACATACCCATACAGGGTGTCCTATTTTAATCGGTCCACTTTGTCATTTCGAAAACTATGGTAGATGAAAAAAATTAATTCGGTTAATTTGATCATGTACCAAATTGAGACTTTGTGTCTTGATGTACCTGAGATACAGCCTTTCATTCCTGTGGTGATCAACTAGGTTCTCTCTTTATAAAACTATATTTTTTATGGAATATTCTCTTAGAATAGATTTTACTTGGAACAAAGATATCTGCGATCAACGCTACCGGTAATATCGATGGTTTATGAGATAATTGGCTGGATCGATCGAAGCGGGACACCCAGTATATATATGAAATAAAATCGGTATATATATTAAGTTTTTTTGGAGAATCGAGGCTACCGGGGAAAGGCGAGTGGGAGATCTTGATAGCGGGGAAACCTCCAGAGAGAAACACGAAGCGGGTTTCACCGAAGTAGACCCAATAGAGACGCGATCAAAGGGCACCGGCTTCTTTATTATTCGGCTGATCGTTTCTGAGTCGTAAACTCGGCCCACACGGTTTATCTAATTGTCGCGTGAATCTGGAAAGAGGAGCTTTCGATTTTCTCGCTGGTTTATCGACGCGGACGCTCCGCCGGCACAGCGTAAGCGTGTTAATCACGAAACGGTTTATCCGCGTCAATTTCGGAAAATAAATAATCGATGACTAGTTTATGGGGAATTCTTGCGATATGTAGAAAAGCCGACACTGAGAAATAAACAGACGTGGAATGTATAAACTTTTTTGAAATTCTCATTCGTACGATTTTTATTTCAGTAAGACGCGTATGCACTCGTCGTTCACTGCACAGGACGGAAGTGCATAACCGTCCATCGCGAATTCGTCGGTTTTTTCTATCACCGCGTGCGCTCCCTTATAAATGAAATTTATGTATACACCGCCCTTCGCTATTCGCCGCGACATGGCATGTACATGGTTGCGCGCGCGCATCGAGCGCTGACAATTAATTAAAGAATAATTTCTTGTCCCCGCGATACCGACGGAGGAGGTGGAGAGTCGCGGCCAATTATGCTCGCGGACGCCACCGGAATACCAAACAGCTCGGCTACCGACGACAAGGTATTCTAGACATCGCGCAAAATTATTACGAATACACTTCTCCAGCGAAACTACCGACTCGGGTTATCTCGAAAACATTTGAGCCTCCACGAAATTACCGGTAACAGACTCCAGAGGTAGAAATTACAATTTCGTCTTACGATCTATCCTCTATCGATTTTCGATGAATCCCGAATGGACCGGCTTCCGGCGTTAAAGGTCGTGCGCATCAAAGGAGGTTTCGTGGTTGCACCAAAAGAGGAGTTTTATCCAAATTAATTGGTCGTAAATTAAAGCGGTTCGGGTTCTGATGAGAGAAAGAGTTCGCCGAAACCAAAGTGGAAGGGGGATAGAAGTGTCTACCTGGGTTCGCGGTAACGAAAACGAGATTCCAAGACGAAAAAGAGTCGAGATGGGCGATAAGAGGGAAACACGGTAGGAGGAATAGAGGATTGAAAATTACGTTTAGCGTTAGGAGGGCTTGCGCAACACGGAGACGTGCAAAAAGTCGTGCTAACAAATATGGATGAGAGATTGTTAGATTGAACGAAAATTTTGCGTTTAAATTATCGTTACTCCATACGTAAATTCTAATATATACATATTTGAGAGAATTTTTCAAGTACAACACACTGACAGTACAAAAGAATCAATTTTTAATTTGAAATCAATATTTTGTCACTTTAATTCACTCGAGAACAGATCATTTTCAACTATGTGCCTATTGATGTTTGGATAACAAAAATTAAAGCTTGAGAAAGTTGAAGAGAGAGAGAGAGAGAGAGAGAGAGAGAGAGAGAGAGAGGTAAAAAATAAGCGGCAAAGTGAAAAAGGCGTATATAGCCGACGGTGGAGACGGTAGCGCATCGACACGCCATTATGTGCCGGCTGGGACTAATTTATACAAGAGGAAGACGCGCTGATGCCGCGCGGAAAGTCGTTTCTGGTCTGTGCGTGTATGTATACGTTCGATGTCGATTCCCGTGTGCGTAGCGAACGAACTCGATGAAAAAAGGAAGAAGAGAGGAGAAAGAGAGGGCAGGATGATTGAGGAGAGAGGGACGGTGTGGGGCGGGCATTTACTCGAAAAGAAGGGACCCTTCTTCCTAATTGGGAGCCAGCCACTGTTTCACGGCTCGGCGTTATAAACTGATATTCTCTTTTCATCGAAACAATTTCGCGACTTTGGGCACTTGGGAGATTCGTACGCGAATAATAAATTTCGACGCGAGTGCGATTTTTCGAAAAATTCTTACGCGCGGCTTTTTATTTATATCTCAATTCGCCTCTCATCGTCGTATATCAAATGCGCGACGGCAATTTGTCAATGTCGCAATTTCAAAACTCGAAGATGTCGGTAATTAAGCCGAATGAGATATCTTAATCGAGTTTCGCTGAATTATGAAACTGTACTGTCGCTTTAAAATTCAGCGACGTCCGTCGAATTAGTCACCGCGACTGCCGTTTTGAAATCTCGTAATCAATTTCACTCGATACAACTTGGATCTGAAATACTATAACAGTATTACAAGAAATTCTAATCGGACGAATCTCGCATACAAGCCCGTAATCGATCGAAATTCACGAACACGGACGGTTTTATCGTAATTTCACCACTCGGGAGGCGCAAATTCGTGTCGTCGATTGTCTCGAAAAACGACGAAAATTTACGAAATCGATCGACGGTGTCGTTTACGGCGAGAAAGTTTCACCCTCCCCGTCCCGCGTGTGTGTCGCTTCCGCGAGGCCATCACGACTCGCAAGGAAAGCGCGATCGAGGCTCGTAACGGAGCCATCCGAAGTACGGAAAACGAGCGCCTAATTAGGCGGCATTTGGTGCCCCTTGAGCGCGCGCGACTACCACGATACGCGCTCTACGGCGTATGTTCGTGTCCCCGGTAGGAATCGATCGTCTCGCCGTAAATCAACCGCGGACGTTCTCTAATTTCGCCATTATACGCGTCTGGCTACCTTCGATGCCTTCCATCTCTCTCTCTCGGAAGCTACAAACGCACGCGGCCCAATCGACGTTATTTACGATAGTCGGGGGGGACACGTCCCGGCTAAATTATTCATCGTCCGCGAAATTTCGTCTCGTTATATACGCGAGCGGCAAAAATACGAGCCAATCGATCGCGTCGAGGTTTTTGCCATTTTTCGGGAATATCGCCCGGACGGATGAGATCTCTCGGACGATTATCCCGGCCGGGTCGTCTCTCCTCGCGTTTCGACGCGCTCTAATTATCCGAGTTTCGCGAGCGCGTACTTTACGCACGAGCTTGTAAATTTAACAAAAGAAAGAGGGGAGATAAAGAGAGGGACGTTTGCGTCGTCTTAATCGGCAATAATTTGTCAGTAAGCCCGACCACCTTCTCGTATCTCCGCGTTCAATTATTGTACATTTTATACGCTCGATGCTGGTGCGCGCGCGCGCGTGTGTTCAGAGTTTTTGCCTCTTACCGGCAAATGACGGACGTTAATTAGCCGAGGAAGCGATCGCGACGCACTGATTTAGGAGAATACGTTCGACGGAGATTAAACGCGCCGCGCGTCTAATTTTTTTCACCCGTTATGTACGTTTTGGGAGAAATTCGGAATTCCAATTTTGTGACGTTTTCCAGAACCGTCTCTAATCTCGGAGAAAGATCGCTGGCTCGTTATCGCGCGTGGATCGACGTGGGATATAATTTTCGGGTTATACTACACCGATCCGCTCGATTTTCGTCAGATTCGGTTGTAATCGTAAAAAGACGGAAAAATTGACGTCAAAATTCCAGCGATTGGCGAGATTTGGAGATTTTTCGCTTCATCGAAGATTTTATCAAGTGATACACATTTTGCTACCGTAAAAATTCGAATGGAACGACTGAAATTTTCTCGGAAGTTCGAAAGGGGAATAAAAATCGCTTATTTGAGTAAACAGTCAAAAATATGTTTTCGAGTGGGTCGTTAATTACCTAATGTTATATAATTTGCATTCGTATACAATATATTACGATAGTCCTACAAATTCTCCGAGTAGATTCGCACTGAGTTAAACAGAAAATTATCGAGCACTTAAATAGCGCAACCACGTCGTGAGAATAGCGTTCGCGCAAATGGGCCGAGTCGCGCGCTCGATCGTTTAATCGGCCGTCGGGGGATTCCGTAGTCGCGATCGCGATCGGCTACCGGTGCGCGAGTCTCTCGGAATCCCGGCGAGATACGAGAAAAGTATCTCGGAGTAGGTGTCCCGCGCGGCAGATCACGCGCTCGCTCGGTATTCGCTGCGCAATTAGCAGCTCGCGTTGACCGACGTTTATACATTCGCTTCTCTTGTACGTACCTACCAACGACTACCCCTCCCCTCCCCCTTCAGTTCTCTCATCCTCTCTCTCTCTCTCTCTCTCTCTCTCTCTCTCTCTCCAACGAAAATCACTTTAATACGTTTTTGCTCGACACACCACACGACCGGTTTCGCGAAAACACGTATAAACTAACGAGACAAGTAGAACAAAAATGAATCGTGTCGCGAATCCCGAACGCAACTTTTCATCGCTTTTCCCGACGAGTTTTCCTCTTCCCTTTGAAAATTTCCGAAACGGAGCCGAAACGATTTTTTCTCTTTTCGTTTTTCTGGAGATAGAAACGGGCTCTCGGGATACCTGAAATTTTTTCGAGCGAGCTCGTTAAAAACTACCGGAGGGAGAGAATAGGTCGGATATCTAGCGATGACTGTTCGAATTTTGGAGAAGGGAATGCCGAACACGTGGCGTGATTAGCGGCACGATGGGATAGAGAATATATATAAGTAGGAGCGTGTAAACTGCCTCGTTAAGATGAAGGAGAAAAATGAGGAAAAAATGATGGTAATTGAGATACAACCATATTGGATTTTTCACTCGAGACGAATGTTCTCCATCGATCTTCTCCTTGAAAATGCTCGACTCGTGCGCTCAAAATTTACCTTCTTCTTCGTAATAGGCGCGAAACTCAATGTTTCGGTACTCGCGAATTAATCTTCCGAATCGGCCAATGGCGAAGGGGGAGGCCCGGAGTCACGAAGGGACCGATTGAAGGGTGGCGACCGCGAAACTACAGGACGCGGGGGGAAATAAAGAGAGAAAGAGAGCACGGACAAAAACGGCGGCAGAATCCTGGGGCAATTAGTCGATATTTTAATGCGCAAAAAGCGGATCCCTCGTTAGATCCAAGAAAGTATAAGAGGAGAAGGGAGGGAACGAAGGACGAAGGATCGGCAGGATATCCCTGCGGAGTGGCCACTCTTCCCAAAGGGCCATTCAGAAAAAGCAAAACTCTCTTTCTCCTTCTCCATCTCTTCGTCTTTCTCTTCTTCTTTCTCTCGTTCTCTATCTCCGCGAGTTTCGTACGGGCGATGCGGCACCTTGTTAGCGTAAGGATTCCCCCGTTTGACGGCTCACGGGCAAAAATAACACGGACGTTAACCCGATTCCGCGGCGACTCTCCTCCTTCCTCCATCTCCATCTTTCCGCGGAACGTATCGGCGTATGAGCACCGATCGTATCTCTTCCCTTCTTCCCTCGAGAGACTCTCCCGTTCTCTCTCTCTCTCTCTCTCTCTCTCTCCCTCTTTCCACTCGACTTATCTCAATATCGACGCGGTCCCATCACCGACCCGCCGACGAATTGTATAACGCGATCCACGCTCAATCCGGGATACAAGGGAGCGGAGCGCGAAAGAAATCGCACGCGATTGGTCGTTACACTAAATTTCGCCCACCGCGAGTATCGATCGGTCCGTGTGGCGCGATCTACACGAGTCCATCTCCTTCTGCTGCCACGTAAAGGGTGTTCCGAGGCAATTTCAATCTGCTTTCGAGTTTTGTAACGTAGCTTATTTTGCCTTTCTAGTTCTCAATCCTTTGTTGTATCGCGTTGAAAATTTTCATTGCGCTATTCAAGGAGAGATAAAATATAGTAAAAGTTAACGGACAAATATTTGATTATATCTGACTGTTATTTAAGCCTATCATTCAAGTTGTATGTATTTTGTTACTTGAAATTTCATCTTTTATCGAGTCTATTGATACGGTAGTTTAATCTATCGCATTTTAACGTTAATAAAAAAATAATATTCCTTTTTAATTTTTTTAAATGTTCTTTTGAACGAGGATTTTGAAAATTATCTTCTCTACAATTTAGAACACGTTAAATCTCTACGATTCATATCACTTGAATAAAAAATATAATGCAGATGTTAATACATAATTATAGCTACTGAACAATTGTTGAAAATGCAGGGCAGTTCATTTGGCGAGAAGTACTTTAAGGACACCCTCTATGCAGGTGTCGAGCAGCAGGGTAAGCTCGTCGCGCGTCGGGGTAAATAAGGCGAAATTTGCAATTCCGCTCGCGCGTCTCACCGGGAAGTGGTGGATTTATTGCACGTCCCTCTCGCGTCCTTATATAGGGTGGCACTTATCGGGTCGGCCTCTCCGCCAATCCTGCCGGCTTCCCCCTTTTCCTAGCTTACCTGGAAGAGATAGAGCGATACGGCAGAGCGCGGGAGAGAGCCTTAACGAATTAGCCGATCGACGTTTCGCGCACGAGACCGGTCAGATAGCGCAAAAGATATATACCCTCATTACTCGAATTGAGTTTTTCGTACTCGACGTGAGATCCTGATTTGTTTATAAATCGCCTCGAACGTTTTTACCACTCCGAAAAGTAAACCTAACGAGGTACGAGTTTTTGTCACTGCTCTTCTTTTTGAAAACAACGTTAACCCAGTTTCGCAGTTGGGCGTGTAATATTTCGAACGAGAATTGAAAGAGAGAGAGAGAGAGAGAGAGAGAGAGAGAGAGAGAGAGAGGGAAAGAGTTTCATGTCTCGTGTACAACTAAATACGGCTCGCGGACTCTTCCTCTCTCTCCCCGACGTATAATCTCCTCATAACAGTTTTAACGGTATTAAACGTACTTTATCTCCTTTATGCCGCATTACCTCGCGACGGCACTCAAATGAACGAAACGCCTCTTTTCTTCCTCTTTTTCACTTCGCTGCATATAAAACGCTTTTATCAAAACGACCATTACAAGAGCCACTCGATTTAAATCGGTTTGTCGATTTTCCATTTATGCGCTATCTTGTTATTTTTTGCGCGAGGATTAATCTCAAACGGAACGGACAGTTGTTAAGAACAATTCGACAACTGTATTAATTTTATTTTTCAATGGATCGGTCAAATGAATTTCATTAATTAAAAAGTACCAACTCGTCCTATTTCGATTAGCGTGACGCGGAGCTATTTCAAAAGCTATCCCGGGAGAATTGAGAATCGTGGAATGTGAATTCCAACTTGTACGTTCGAACGAAGTCAGGATTTGAAATATAACGAAAATATGGTATTTTTATCAAACGTTCGTCTTTTAGAAATAATTGCTACGAGTTAGCAAAATTTGTAATTGTTACAAAAGAATTTTCGACTTCCGAGATAAAAAGTTGTAAGCCAGCAGTTCTCATTTGACTCGCGCGTAACGCAAGAACGTCCTTAAGTCGAGTGAACGGGAACGGGAAAAGAGAGATGGAGAACGAGTTCGGGTGCACAATGGGCGAAAACTTATAAGACACCCGCAGGTTAAATGCTCGCCAAGTGTGGCGGTAGCCGGTGTCGCGATGGTGGCGATTGGTTAGCGTTGGCGTCGTTCGATCGAGAGAGGAAGAAAGAGAGGAAGAGAGAGATAGAGTGAAAGAGGGAGAGGCGATGACAATCTCTCCGCAGGAAACTTGGCTAGGTGTGGTCCAACCGCGTCGGGGCCTTCGAGGTGAGCACGCGGCTGGTTTCCAGGAACGCGAGCCATTAGACCCTCCGGCTGGTGTTATAAATTGTACATCGTTTAATTAGGCTCTCTCTCTCTCTTTCTCCCTCTTTCTTTCTCTCCTTCTCTCTCTCTCTCTCTCTCTCTCTCTCTTTCTCCTCGCTACGCCCGTTGGCCCCGTAGATGGGGAGAGAGTGGGATGAGAGGTGGGAGGAGATGGAGTCCAGTGGGCCGTGTCCGAGAGCCGCCGTGATGTTATTTACCATTTACTCCCCGTGGTTCCTTATGCGGTATCTGGAAGCTACTGTGCATCAAATTGGATCGGAATTGGGACCCGGCTCGAGCTTGCCTTTATATACGAGAGGTACGGATAGAGTGAGACTACTTTCGCACCGTTTTAACAATCTCGTTTGAGTAGAGAATACTTTATAATTGTACTTATCCAGTGATTCGGTCACCTTTCTAATTGCTCGCTTTCGTATCACTTCGCACCTCGTTATTTTAATCATTTTCACGAAATATTTTAACATTTTCAATTCTTCAAGGAAGACTGAATATCGGTTACATTTCAATTTTATCATTCACATTAATTTTTACCCATTTTATGATACATCTATATGTATAATAAATTTATGTCAAAATATTTTCGTTCAAATTAAATTTACTTTTGTACGAGTATTAATTGATTTATCTATCGAAATGAATATAAAAATAAATCGTTCAAACGGAACGAAGATTAGAGAACTCTCGTGAATATTAAATGTCGATTAAATATCGATATGAAAATTGCTGGGTAATCAAATCTCCCGAAATTTCGAACCTTTTAATAACTTCATTGTTTATATTAGCTAATTTCCGTATCGTTCAAGTCACCGGCGTTAATTTCGCCCAAAAACTGAACAGAGAACGCCTCCGTAACGACCGGGGATCGTAATTACCAACGAAGCGGAATTCAAAAGAGAGGGAGAAGGACGAAGAACGCGAAAATTAAGAACTCCGACGGGGAACGATCCGGGTTAGCTTCGGAGATTTCTGGCACCAATATATGTATACATTGCATCGTATATGTGTGCGTACACACTGGCGAGCGGCGACAAAAATTCCTGGCTTATCTCCGACGATGAAGTCGAAATTAGTAGCCGGCTACCGTACACACCTACCGGTGCCTGAATTCGCGATTCTCCATCCTCGCGTGCGTACGTGCCGTCCAATTCTTCACCCTGGCTCGTTCGAACCGCAAGATATCGCTCGAATTTTCGGCGTCTCGAGAAAAAATTGGCATTCCAAATATCCGTGTCGATGTACATTCGGCCGAAAATTACTCTATCCGGATTCGGTGTGTAGCGAGAGCTCGTTTTAAAAGTGTAATCGCGAATGACAATTTAATTACGCTTAATTAATGCGACCTTCGCCCTCGTGGTACACTCGGGTACTGCCGATGCGAGAGCTATTCGGAGTACATATTTACGGTATGCGTGTATGCTATATACATACATACGCGCGTGTGTATATAAATTTGCGTTAGTGTGGGTACAATCACGGTAATGATGCTCGCGACACTTACGCCGGGTACCGGTATCGCTGAGATCGTTATTGGTATTAGTGTCCGCTTCCCGATGCGCAACATGTATTCTTCGAAGGTTCGAACACACGCACACACACGCACGAGCCTCGAACATCGCGTAAGTGTTGAATTCTCGAGCGTTGTTAAGTAAATTGGGTCCACAACCGGTTTCTTATTTCGTCGCCACTGTCTTACTCCGAGTGGGTCCCCCCCGTACCATCCCGCCCCTTCCTCTTCTTGCCCACCTCGTTTCAGCTCTCGCGCGAAAACGATCGGGTCTCGCCTTAGTCGTTAACATCGAACGAATTTCCGCTGTCCGACTCTCCTGCATCTTATAAAACGAGGAAATTCATTCGATTCAATCGCACCAACCGATATCGACTCCTCGCGATATCCTTATAAAAAATTAATTACACAGTTGAAGAGTTACTCAATAACCTGAATATTGTCTTGAAATTTACGATATAATTGTTCTATTTTAGAGTTCATAGCTCGTGTCCTAACTTATTACGTTCGCAGTCGTATTTAAAAATTAAAAATAAAATGTTTGGTTAATTCTCAAATGCTTGTGTATTTATTCTAGAAATGAAAAACGATTTTTGATTTTCCCGGTAAAATAAGTACTTGTACATGGAATATATATATGTAACACTTGTTTGCGCGCGCGCGCGCGCGCGCCGGTAATTAGACACCACCGTTGCGCGAATAGCCGGTAAGCAGTGAGAACGGAAAGATCGCAAATCACGTGCCATTTAAAGGATTAATTATCCTTTCGAATGTTACAAATAAAGCGTGGCGTACCCACCACCCCGGCAGCTTCTTACCGGCCGGCACGACTGAGACACCATTCCCAGCGCGAACGCGATACCTCGTTAATTGTTCGTGGCTCGTTAACTCGTTGAAAGCGCGAGAAGGGGGTTGAGGAAGAAAAACGAAAAAAAAGAGGAAAATCGCGATAGAAAGAAAATGGAGGAGAAAAAGTTGGAGTATCAGCTGTTCGTATGCGGACGAGACGATGCTAATGACGGATGTACGGCAACTTATGGTCTCGATGGGAAGAAAAAGTATCGAAAAAAAATATAGAGGGGTGGAAGACTTTGACGGCGTATAATCGAGAACGTTAAACGAGTACCACGCTATAACCGCGTCCTGTATTGTCCGCGGCACCGGGTTAATTGGCAAATATGCGCTCGGGCGCGCTCTGCAAATATTTACGTTATACAATAGTTATATCCGCAAATAAACGCCTACGCGCGCACGCGCGGTTATACGAGTCGAACGTTAAACTCCGGCGTGGGAGTAATTGAGCTTATACCGGGACAGAGCGAGAGCACAGAATCTCTGGGTTCCTCGCTAGGGTCTATACGTTGTTTCAAAAATCGAATAATCAGTTTTCAGTAACCAACAATTGCTATATCGCATAAATTCATGGATCGATAAAAATTTCGATTGTGAGTTATAAATGTCGAGATTGAATATATATTTCACAATGACGAGAGATATTTGTAATATTGCGATTGATAGAATCCACCCTTAAAAACCGACTGGTGTATTATGAAGCAGCCAGTAGTGCGCTAAGCGCATGCATACGCGCGCGCTTGCGAATAAATGCCTACGCAGCATCCGCACGCAATCCGGCCGTATAATGCAGCCCCCGGCGAGTAATTATATACAATGATGAGCATACATACATCGGGTACATACACAAACGTCACGTGCATTGTACATAAGCCCTTTGCGCGTAAACGCTCTCGGGTATAGTATACATGTTATATAAATTTATATTATATACAGCGGAGAGGAGTAAATGCCGTTGTATAGGGTCGCCTTTTGTTTTAACTCTAGAGAGAAAGAAGGTGGGAGAGGTGAGGGGGCAGAGCGCAACCGGGAGTAGGTTACCACAGAGATTTCAGCAGCTGATATCGCCGCTTTTTTGTCAATTTATAAGGATTTATACCGGCAGCGAGAGCACGCTCGTCCCCTTCGCCTTTGAGCCTCTTTCTCTCTCCTCTACCTCCTTCCAAGGGTGGTCTTTCGATGGAGAAGAAAAAAAAGGCAAGAAGTCGCGGGTCCAACCCATGAGGACGGGAAAAACGAACATCTAAGCCCGGCATCGAGCCCCGAAGGTGGCACGAAGCCACCGGAAACCTCTGCAAAATGTGAATCAGGGGTAAAGGATATGGAGCTTTGTTCGCGCAAAGTAAAATAAGAAGAAATATATCTATACGTTATATCATCGGTACAGTTGTCCGTACGAAACCTCGTATTTATATCCGACTTGGTCGAGAGTTATGCCCCGTGGTCGTGAAAAGAATGATATTTCATTTACAATGTACTCACAAATATCGCTCGCGTTTGAAATTCAGTCGAAAAATATAAGATAGAGACCCCGCGCGGAATGCACACATGCACGATCGGCTCGAGAGTGGATCGATCGGGTGAAGGAAATCGCGCGTTTCAGGCATAATCGAAGATCGGGAGGGGAAATCGAGGGAGGAGGAGTAGGGGAGGGAGGTAAAAGCTTGGCCCAGAACGAGAGATATTCGACGATGACGACAATTAAGCAATTATCTTCGTAGACGTCTCCGCGTTATTCCTTCTTCTCGCCATCTTTCCACCCACTCTCATTTTCCACCCCCACCAATAGAAATCTCGAAATCCCACAACGCCTCCTGATTAACACGCGCGATAGCGCGCCAAACGGGGTGGAAGACGAAGGATGATGTAGCGAGAGCGGAGATGAGGGAGAGAGAGAGAGCGAGAGAGAGAAAGGATCCGTCTTAATGATATTGTAGCCGGGATACCGAGCGCCCAGACTGCCTCTAATTGCATCACCGAAGAGCGCGCGCGCACGCGGCCATGTTTCTTCACGGGGTGGGCAGATAGAGGGGTTAAACGCGACCCGTGTTGCCGAGAGGTGAACGGTAACGCGTGTACGCGCATGATCGTCCCACGAGGATGCGGGTACAGTGTCCTTCAAAAGTAACTCCCAGATGTCACTCAAACCCAAACTATACAAGTATTTCATTTTTTCTATTTCTTTTATTGAGTTAAAAAAAATACATTTTTGCTGTTGCAGCCTGCAAATATTTATATTCTTCTTTGTTTTTTTTGAGTTTTTAGTGCTCAATGTAATTTTCTAAATCTTACTGTAAATTCATTATAACTATATCTCCTTCTTCACTTCAAAGAATTCAACAGCTTAATAATCAAGATTAATTGTTTCACCAAATATGGATATAATTCACTACCGCGCATATGCTACAAAAGTCTGCCAAATTCTCCGATAATTGCCAGTGTTATTTTGAATTAATTATCATAAATAAAAATAGTTAATATAATTCTTGATTGCAGTAGAGTGTACATCGAGAAAGAAAATTTGTAGAGGCGTGCGTACACGCCCGTACAGATTGGCGGCGCGTCGGTGGCGTATTTCGCGACAGTCCAACACGCGGACGTCGAAGTGTACGGGTAGAGCGAAACAAGGGGGGAATCGGGAGCGAGAAAGATAGAGAGAGATAGAGAGGGAGAGAGAAGTAGAGGGGCGTATGCGAGCGTGTGAGACGAAGCAGAATGAGAGAGTCTGGAAGGGCGAACTAGTGGCGAGGACAAGAGAGAGAAAGAGAGAGAAGAGGAGGGGGTTATTGATACGCGGAAAGAAGTCGGGTGAAGAGCGAGACAAACCGAGGAAGGGGAGGGAGCGTTCGCGATAAAAAGAGAGAGACGTATATATGTATATACACGTGAACGGCACGCGGGGAGGGAGCAGCCAGCGGTGGCAGAAGGGTGGGTGGGAGTGAGGGACGGTACTATACGCTAGACGGAGGAGGGAGAATCGTCGAGGTAAAAACCTGGAAATGCAGCATGGCGGTCGGGAGAGGACACGCGCGCACGCTCTCTCTCTCTCTCTCTCACACACACACACACACACACACCGGCAATTATTACGAAAGGATGACAGCTGAATAGCGAATGTAAGCGCAAATCTTGTCGGATCTAGCGAGTATCATCTTCCGTTTCGCTTGATGCGTTAAAAATATATATTCAAATCGCACAATGTAAATTTACCATTAGGATCTAGAAAATATTTCGGTGTAAAGTACTCCGTTGAAGAAATACTGGTTCAGTTTTCGCACCAGAAACGTGACTGCACTACTGACATTTCGATTACTCTATGCAGGCTCGATACTAAGTTTGGTATGAATTGCGCGAACATTTAGACCGTGTAATCGTCGATCTTTCGGTCAGGGCGGGAAATAGAGGCGTGGAATAACAGGGCCGAAAACGAAGAAGGGAATGCGCATTGTCTATTCGCGGAGATAAGTAGTCTTAACTGTAACGTCGAGAGCCGATTTTACATAAGGCACCATGAGAATATTCGGTCTGAAAAACGGTTTCTGTGCTAATTATTTCGACCTTTCCCTCGCGTGCAAGCTCTCCTCCGCGAGCAAATGTTAAACGGCCCGGAACGTTTATCTCAATAAATCGCAATTTCTCAACGATCGATAAAATTCTTTGCGTTCGTGTATCCGTTGATCGATTAAGGAGAGAAGAATGCAGTTTAATTAATTTTATTGATAAACGATTAAACCATTTTGTCTCGCAAAGATGTTGCATAACTGTTGAGAATTTAACAATCGCGTTTCTGGACTGCGAGGAGGAGTTGATGGTAGAGCTGAGGCTCGAGATGGGTTTCGGTGGCGCGTACTGCGGGACACGTTGGCCACTTTGGCGCACGCGTAAGCGACACCAGTCAATATTAACCGACGAGCGAAATCTACGACGCTTTACCCTGCTGCCAGCTTCACTCACCATATTCCGTGTTAAGTGTTGTTGCCCATTTCAAACGTATACGATTTATTGTTCGTGAGATTAATGTAGTTCTGTATGACATCAGTGCACTTATTATAATAATGAAATTGCATATAAAACGTTCCAAATTAATTTAAAAATTTACAAATAGTAGCGTAACTCGCGAAATTTCAAGCAAAATTCATAAATTCAGTTTTCATTTATAGAATTTTCGTACCAGCTAATTTCAAAGTGTACTTTGTACAGGGAAGAGAATTGATTACTTGTTCCACATAAAGAGATCTTGTGGCATCGAGCTCGTTAATGATATTTTCTCGCCTCGATGACATCGTCCAATCGAAAGAGTATCGCAGCCTCAATCTCTGAAAACCGAGACGATTCACAAAGCATCCCATTCGGGCATTTATCGGCCGACACATTCACTCGCGTCTCGCAGTCGGAATTCACCCCCTCCCCTCCATATCGGCCACCTTCTCTCACCCCCCTCCGTATGCCCCACCTAACACCCGGTGACAACTTCTCATTGTTTGCGATTCAACTTGACGTCGCCACGACGTTCTCATTGTTTAATTAAACTGCGCGTCGCCGCTCCATTGCCGCATTCACTAAACTTTTGCAATATGTACATATGTTCGTGATTTCCAGAAATATCAGAGAATCCCGAATTCGGTTTTGATTTATTAGTTTTGGGATAATGATTTTTCTGTAATTATCCACCCCGTGGTACGTGATATTTGACTTTTTAGAAAGTAAATAATTCAAGAAATTGTAAAAATTATATCATTCTGAATACGATGGAGAAATTCTATTCTTATTTTATTTAAACGAACTCTAAAGTTTGTACGGTATAAATGTTTAACGACAGTTACTCGCAAAATGAATACGTATACGAACAAACGAGTTTGTATTTGTTTGATTTCCTCTCTGACGTGTCAACCGCTCGAACGGACGTGCGGATTGTCCCGACCGGCCAGATATACATATATATTTATATACCTGCGTCGAAACTCATCACTGTCGGCAATAACGCGCCGGTTTAATTACCAGCGAACGCGAATTAACGCGGTCGAGTGACGTCGATGTTGCGCCTCGATCCTCTCCCTCTCTTTCCCATTCCTCATTCGCACTCTCTTTTTCTCTCACCCTTACAACCCGACGAACAAATATGCGTCGGAAAATGTCTAGACTGTTCTGTCCCGTTTATAACGTATCGCGACGTTCGTCACCATTTTTTTCTCTGCTTTTCTTCTTCTTTTTTTCGCGGCGAATCTTCTCCTATATTTGTTTATTGTTAACTCGGTAAGCGACGCCGGGAACGAACAAAGACCGCGACGCCGTTTAAAAACAAACGTTTACATTCATCCAGATGTCTATGAGCTGAGACGAGCACTTCAGCTTACTAGATTTATTCTACATAAAATGACGGCTTGTCTGGGATACTGGTAGTCAGGGTCGTCGTTTGTGGCTTAAGAAAATGCACGAAAGGAGTTGGAAATTTTTATTCGAGTATCAAATGATAAATGGTAAATTTTATAGTGAAAGTACATAAAATATGTTTAGGTATTAAAAAATTTTTCCAAACAGTGCAATTTATCGTCGAATGGAGTATTAGATTCGCGAATCACGATAGACGTCCTAATTCTCGCTCGTGGATATGTCTCTCTCCTTGAAACGGACCATAAAACGCAGGAAATTACTGGATAGGGGCGTCCCGAGCTCCCCACTCCAAAAACGCGTTATCGTGTTCTTATCGGCGCGCACTCGACGTCTTCTGCGCGATTCTCGTGCGGTACGAGAGCGAAGATATCGGTAGAAAGAGCGCTTCCTACCCCTCCGCAACCCTCGACTCTATAAGGTTCCCTCGCCAAACGATCCGAACGACTCTATTATTTTCAGTGGCCTTTACTGCTCATTTCGCGCCTCAATAATACGAATTTCCAATATACAATTGTCGTAGGTAAATTTGCATCGTCGACTGGAATATTCTCGACTGAAAAATGAAACAGGATTCGTTGTTTCACTCGAGTATATCGAAAATTTGTAAGTCCAGAGAAAACACACTCTCGTGATTTGAATCGTATCGAGAGATAGAAATTATCAAGATGGAGAACCACGAGTTCGCAACTGAAAAGCGCATCGTCCTGAAATTGGCGAAATGTCGAGAGGGGGTATCGACTCTGGCATTGACGTCACGAGAGTTGGACCCGACGACCCAACTCCATGTCTTGTAAGATGGCTATGTGAGATTGGCCGCGACGGTAACAGTTTCGACGTGTCGATTTCCAAGATCGCTAGCCAGCTCGTCATAGTGAGCACGAAAACGTTCGTTTTCTTAATTTTATCACGAATACCTATTTTCTACGACTAATTTCACATCGCTTTTTGTTCCTCGTCGCGAACAATTTCTCATTTCTCGCGAGCGAATTTTTTATTGAAGAGCGTTATCTCTCGTTCGGTTTTTATTAGCGCCTCTACCTCTCGCTCGCTCTTCCTCTCGTCTTTCCTCGTTCCTGCGAGCCCCTACGTTCGCGCGTCGAACGATAGGAGCGAGAAGCGGACTCTCGAGAGTATATTTGTATTTGCGAGCGTGGGGGTGTGTTCGCGCGTTTGTATGGGTGCCGCTGGGGGCCTGTTGACAATACCCAGGAAATTACATAACTGTTGGAAATATCAACCAATACCAGTGCTCTGGCATCCGCGCGGGGTAACCCACCCCCGTCCCCCCCCCCCCCCTCGACTCACCCCCAAGCCCCTTCCAGGCTCGAGTCTGAACGCGCGCGCGCGCCCATTATTATAACTGGGTAGGTGGCGTATTATACGCGGCCGTCGAGGGAACTCAGGCGGGCGAACGAGATAGCACCGTGCCTGGAGAATGAAACGAGAAATTGAGTTGTGCTATGTGTGAACGGGCTCTGGGGCGCCCTGCGCTCTGGCAAGGACAAACCCCTCGCTCTCTTTTTCCCTCTTCTCGCCAATCCACAAAGCGGTGGCTGCGAACGAATAAGGGTGCTCTCGGAGAGAGAATTTTTCCTCTCGTCATATTTTCTTAACGAGTATTATTAAAGATACGATACATCCGTATGCACAGTTGAAAATGTCGGTTCTTAAGGGGATCGTTTATTTTGCAGGTTTTGTGTAAATTTTTTAATATACGCGACTGTGAATATGAGATAATTTTTCTATAAGAAATAGAAATATAGAAACGGAATACTTGTTGATTTAGACTGAATTTAACAGATAATTGTTAACGGTGTGGGTGTAGGGACGGTACTCTATGAATGATATTTAGAATCTCATCCAGTCAGGTATTTCCATTTAATTAGGAGAATATCTGTTATTAATTCAGACGATGAGTGTTGTTCGAATGGAAATATCGATTTTCCCGAGCTCGGTGCTCGAGCGAATAGAATGATACCGAGGGAGGAGATGAAAGGGCGAGCGCAGATATTGCTCCAGTTGCACGTATATAGTCAGGCACGTCGAGTAATTCACAAAAATTAATTACCAACTTGTTCCACCGGGAGTAGAAAGGATCTCTCGTGGCAACCACGCGGCTCTCTCGAGACAATGGAGCTCCGGTGCTGCAGAAATCGTCGCGCAATCGCGACGGAGTACGACTTGCTCGTGAAATAATACAATGACATTATTCCCGGAGGCGCACGTTCTGTCTCTTCCTTTCACTCTACCTCTCTCGCTCTCTCGCTCTCTTTCGTGTCGTTCGAAAATGATATTAAAAGGGGACATTCGCGGCCTTTAATTTACATTAAACGTAACCCTGTGACATTGTGTTCTCGAAATCGACATTCCTTCGATTTTATATTCGTTAATTGCCTAATGTAAAAGAATCGTTACATCGCGTTATAGCGAACCGTTATTCCACTTGCATCCAATGGATTTCGACTCGTTCAGCTAGCAAAGTAGCTATAAAATATCGAGAGTAAAAAGAAAAAGTATGAATATAAGCGTATAATATCACCGCCCCAAATTGAATCCCCCGTTAAACGCCCGATCTTGTGGACAAGTTATCGTTTCTTGAGAAGTCGCGAAAGTATTGCTCGTCTCTTGGCAAGAAACTAGCACGCGAGCACGGACAATTTTTTCGCGATATCAACGCAGTGGGGATACACCCCTGCGGAGCGGAAGACGCGAATGGAATTCAACGAAAAAGTACGTAGATCCTCGTGCCGATGGACCCCATACGTTCGCTGTTTGTCTATTATGTATGGTTTAACGTGGTTTACCAGCGGGAAATCTGCCACTATGGAAGTGGAGGGGGCCGAAAAAGCAGGGGGGTGGAAGTCGGTAACGGGGCGCGCGAAGTCTCTCGGGACTTATGACTGTGATTAAGTGTGACGTATCGGTTCGTCGATGTATACGTACATATATGTATATATTTTAGGGTGTCAAACTGATTTCTCACCCCCTCCTCTTTTCTCTTCTTCATACACCCATGGAAACGGGGGAGAAAAATTGCTCGGTTGAGTTCGTATTATTCTTGATATCGCGACGGAATATATTACTATATTCACTCCGAGATATTATCGTCGTT